>CM035430.1:99512365-99519865 GCA_020310875.1 Ceratopteris richardii | reverse complement strand
GGTTTCTCTCTCTACTTTCTCTCTCCTCACGCAGCAGCCCACTCCCTTGGCATTTGGAGCAACCTAGCACACCACGACGTAGCTCTCCACGGCCTCTTTCAGTAGTGAGCCTCCATAAACATGGGAATGAAGAACTCAAGCTCCTTTTTTGCTAGAAGAATGACTTCATTGCCATCATGAATGGTGAGAACTTTCGTCCGTTGAGGAGGAGCACGAAGAACTTAATGTAGGGTTGTAAGATGGAATAAGAAGGGGATCTTTAGCTCTCCATTAGTAAATCTTTTGCATAACACGCTCGAGAATCCAATTCATGAGAGCTCAGGATGTGATATATCATATTCCTCCTAACGGGTATTCGAGATGTCTATTAATTTGTCCTCTGTCCTTCCCAATATAGTCCTCTAAAGTCGCAAGCATCTAAATCAGTTAACTTACTACATACATGCATAGATACATAAAGGCATATATACCTATGGATGTACGTACGTCATAGGTACATACTACATACATGCATGCATGCATCTATGTAACTACGTACATATGTATAGATGTACGTATGCAAGCATCACAGTCTATCCTGAAATTCTTGTTTCTGTCTACTTCATTGTGTGAAAAAATGTGGAAACCATGTACAAAAATCAAGATGCTCAGTGTCCTATCATATTTGAAATTGACATTTGCCATGATACTAAGGGAGTGTACAGATCTTGACCATTGTAGAAGTGAGGAGCTACTAAGCATTGCCATTTTCTCTTATCAGAGAGAAGATCTCAGTCTGTCTTCTGAACATCTAAATTAATTTGCACTCAGAAGAATCCCTGCATCAGTGTCAAATGGGTGAAGTAAATTGTCTTTCACATCTTATATGTACGCGTACACTTATGTACATAAAATCATGTGTGTACACATGATTTATTTATGTGTATATGTGATTTATATACGAATATATGAGTTTATTGGTCCCAAATGTGGAAGCTAAAAGAAAAATATGGCATCTATTTCAGAACTGCAGGTACATAATAGGTGGATTTGTATGAAGCATGCCTGATTTTCAGCCCATGGCTCTCAAGGATCAGTGGATTTAAGATTACTTTCTGATTCTATGATCATCATGATCAAGGTGCCTTTGCTGCCCTTCTCAAACCAAGCAATGTGTTTTCTACTGCCTTACTTTTACACTACATTAAAACTTGTATCCTTAATCGTGTCAAGTTTAAGATGATAGGAGAAACTATGGACATTCTCTTATTCATATCATGCTGTAGGCCAATCAAATAAGCTCTATGAAAGTTTTTTGTATACTTTGATTTGATAAAGAAGATATTTTCCTTAGCAGTCAAAGAAAGAAGATATACACATGTAAATTCGCATAAACATCATGAATGTTTTAATATGGATGCAAATGAGACACAGAGAGAGAGAGAGAACCTTTGGCCTTGGTAAAGTAGCCACAAATGTGTAGAACGTTGGTGATGAAAAATCAGGGGCGTCCAAGATAATATATGCTCCTTTATTGTTGTATCTACATTTAGTAGCCTTAACAAAATGCATCAAAAACTGCTGTCAATAGGAATGCAATAATATGTGAAAGAGAACACAGAAAATTCCAAGGCTAATCAGAAGCCCAGTAGAGAGAGAGAGAGAGAAGGAGAACCTGAAATTGTGGATAATCTGGAGCACTAAAAAGTGTAATTAGTTTTCCTGAATCAACATTATGGTCAATTGTGTAGCCTTTGCTCATGTCCATCATGTCAGGGCGTTTTATCCTAGCATCTGGACCCTCATGAGATCTCACAATCAGCTGCATTCATCCACATTACAGACAAATGACTTCTTAGAATTGGCCAAGGCTTTTTCCATGATTAACCTTAGAATAGGAAATATTTCACCTTGAGCCTGTGTTTCTGCAAAAACTCCTCCGTGCAATCAGGACCCCACAACAGACCAATCCCACGAGCAGTGTTAGGATGCAGGCCAGGCTTGGGTGCAGGATCTGACCAGAGTACGTCACCAACTAAAACATTGTTACCTTTCTCTGGAGGATCTAGGATATTCCTTCTCACAACAAGGAGATCGTTGATGGTGCCCAGCTGTAGGATACTACGATCTGCCCGCTCAGTAAGTTTCTTAGCTCGGCCTTTCCTTTTATCCTTCTTCTCTGATGTGTCATGCCGTCGAAATAGACCCCCGTGGGCCATGAAAACTTTTTCAGCAATAACAGCAGCAAGAGGGAGACCCTCAAAACATCCCAAACATTTCCTGTAGACATGTTGACCATGTTCACCATATTTTACCATAACCTCCTGCTCGAAACCATAAGTCATCGTACAAAATCTTGTTTCATGATTTCCACGAAGTAGAAACACCCTGTGCGGTAAAAAAACCTGCTCAAAACATGAAAAGAGTTAACAGCCACCTTCGCAAAATAGGTGCAGCCAGTAGTCATGATTTTCCCTTAAATTTCCTTTACCCCACATATTAACTTATTTAAAAAGACCTAGTTCCAAAGTGATTTCACCTAGGCTTTCCTTGCATATGAGTTTTTTCTTTTTTTAATGTGTTTATAAAATCCCTGTTTTTTGTTTAACCTTGTTCAACAAGTTTCCTTATTTCGATTTCGTTTCCCACTGCGAAAACCATCTAGATTAAGGAAACCCTGCAATTGACAGTTTCTGACAGAAATCCCAGAAGAAATGAGCTCTTTGGTGCAGAGTTAACATGCATATCCACAGGATGGATCAAACCACCTTAGTGATGAGGCCATTTCCAAAGTTAGCATTTACTAGTATACCATAAACGCAGAAGATTTTTTATACGGTTTGAGAATTATTGACCAGGCAGCAAGATTCTCCACTTCTTCTCTTTTTTTTTTTTTTTTTTTTTTTTTTTTAACTTTTTTACGTTGGAAGAAATTTTTTCTTTCTTTCTCGCGCGGGGGGGGGGGGGGGGGGGGGCGGGGGGGGGGGGGGGGGGGGGGGGGGGGGGGGGGGGGGGGGGGTGGGGTGGTGGTGTGTGGTGGTGATTGTGGTTGTGTGTGGGGGGTGTGTGGTATATATATAAGTTTCTCAACAGTTAAACGACAAAAGAAAACTTGAATTCAAAATAGATTATCTTTGCTTTATTGCATTTATTTTTTAGTTCACAGATTTAAGCGTGAAACATTTTCTAGTGCTACAAGATCTACAATACCATAATTCTGGGCATCTTCTGCTGATAAAAAAACGTCTCTTTCCATATCTTCAGAAATTATCCACAGGGGTTTACCAGTTCTTTGGGCATAAACTTTCATTATACAATAACATAATTTTGATGCTTCTGCTTTCCATGACACATTCTCCCGCTTATCCATCATAATATGAACTGGCAGATTGATGAATCATCACTCTGATTAGGTAACTCCAACTAAGTAAGTCTGACCATACAAGCAAATATTTTTAATACAGCTACCTCAAAAAAAAAGGATCAACACATCCCGTTCAAGTTACTTTTTTTTTTTTTTGAAGTATCAAATAATCAGTTGGACGTTTCAAAGTACCGTGATGGTTCTGTTATTTTTGTTCATTTTCAATCCCAAAGTTTGTTATGTATCCCCTCGATGAATAAAAGAATCAAAACAATTAAATTTGATTTTTTTTTTTATACTACATTCTATAGATCCACTCCGTATATAACCTATGACGCTAATATATATTGTAATCTTTGATGATGAAAAATATTATAACCTATCAAAACATCTGGTACAACATATTGAATTGTATCATACATAGATATTCTGGGTAATACTGCTCCACCGGGAGAATTTATATACAAGCAAGAAAAAGAAGACTTTCCTGATAAAGTCGGTTGATAGGGATAGGCTTGTGCAAATTTCATTTTCTCCTTTTATCCCCCCTACGATGAAAATTAGAGCGTATACAAAATTGAAAAAATGCAGAGAAAGCAACTCATTCCAGATTAAATTTGGAAGTGGCTTCCAAAAAAGATGTCCTCAAGGATGTATGAAACTGAATTTCCTACCATTTTACCCGGTAGCTCAATGGTAGTGCGGTCGGTTGTTAACCAATTGGTTGTAGGTTCGAATTCTATCCGGGGAGATTTGTATATACATATGTCAAGAAATTCTAGTAATAGGAGAAGAGTTGAATTTCATAAATATGCTAAAAAAAGTCTCGTTGGATCATGATCCATCACTTGTTGAATGCTTTTTCTCATCGTGTTTCTTTCAAACCTCAACACCTACAAATGAAGACAAGAATACTAGTGCGTTCCTTTCTCCCTCCCTGTTATATGGGAGCATCCACTAAAGGGGTGCAGGAATCACCCCTAGTCTTGATTACATGGGCTCACACATGAGTGCCATGTGCACTCATGTGTGAGGCCATTTGGGAGCTCCATTTGCTAGAGAGAGAACCAATGTGGTATGTACGTTGCTGGGAGGACTAATGGAAAAAAGGATCTCCGTGTGAAGTCCAAGTTAATAGCCAGCATCGTCTTCTTCAAGGTACCTCGGGACCTGTGCCCTCATACGCAAAACGAAGGGGTTCACGAGAGAGCTCCAACATTGGTATTAGAGCAAGACAATCATGACACGCACATAGATGTACGCCCACACGCAGCAAACAACCTGACGGGGAAGGACAAAGAATCCACTCACATGTATGACGAGGAAGAATAAGCACTCATGCACCCAAGGAAGGAGCTAGCCTCCTTCCCTCTCTCCCCCCCTCCCTTTCAAGGATGCAAGGCCTAATGATCTAGCCTTCCTCTTATACTTTGAAATCGACATTGCAAACCCATATATGGGATGAATCACCTCTTCATTCATGACTCCACACGAGGAAGATGGAGGTTCTATCAACACATGAGAGGTAAAATTGTTCACTTCAAATTGAATTCAAGCTCATTTTTGAACCCAAGATTGAGCAAGAAAACATATACACATGTATAGTGGGATGTGAAGAATGGATAGGACAAGAACATTAGGAGAACCTCTGTGATATACATTTTCAAGCTTGCAAAGTACCTTCTCCAACAAGTTTTCCATTCCACCTTTCCACACCGACATGGCAAACTTCCTCGAGCCTTAGCTTGACGCTCCAAGATCTGATCGAAGTGATCTTTGTCGTTTCGAAGCTACACTTGTATAAGCTTCAGTTAACATCAAAGATCCACTTGATTTGGAGAAGTTTCAGTAGGTCAAAATCTCTTTGCAACGCTTCAATAAATACTTGGTGACCACTTTCGGGCCTCGTTTTCAACCATTTGGCATCCAAATCCACTTGTGTCACTTGGATTGGTATCATAGCTTTGATGTACAGGTGCTGGACCATTTTGTGCTGGACCATTTATATTTGACCGGTGAGGATCAAAAGTTGATCGTTTCTCCTTAGTTTTGGTGTTTTGGGCTATTACCAATTGCTTTTGAGATCATTTTCATTGGTTTTTGGTGCTAAGACTCTCCTCGTACCAATCGAGCATTTCAAATTTTCATTTGGGCTTGATGAGTGCAAATCAAAGCCTCGACACTTGCAAGATCACCTTAAATTTGCTTCGAAAAGCTTGGACTGTATCAAGGAAGCGTTCTAGTGTCATTTTTCTCTCTTGCTTGCTTTATAAAGTTTGCTTCCAATTATCATAAACACTCTAGTTACTTAATTGAGGGGAGTAAGCATGGAAGCTAAGGGAAAAGAACCTTTAGAAACATACTTCTCCACCTCGTGAGCAAAATCTAGAGGATTTAGACCATAGAAAGGAAGAGGTTGAGCAAGAGCAAGAGGCCGAGAAAGAGGGAGAATATTCCTATATGGAGCTTCATGATGAGTTTGTGTCACACAAACAATTCAATGAGCTCAAAGATCAAACCCTCAGGATAAAGATGGGCATTGGTAGCATGACCTCTCAAGCAGAACAACTTAATACTCAGATGATCTCATTGGAGACCTAGGTCACCTCTTTCCTAGCTAGGAAGGAAAGAGAGATTCCTACTCTTCATGCTACTCAGACGGCTAGGAAGGATATCCTCCTACCTCGCAAACACAAAGGAGAGAGTTCTAGGGAGACTCCCCTCCTGAAAGACCTCAAGTCACCAACCTTTACAGGGGATAGACCGTGAGAGGAATATAGATGTGGTCTACACTTTCTTGCAAAAGTGGAATGACCTGCATCAGTTGAAGGGCACAGTATTGTGTATTAGACATGAGTCTCTCACTTGGCCCACGTGCTTATAAGTGGTGGATGAGTCAGTAGGAGGCAAATTCCATCCCTACTGACTGGACTCAAATTGAAACTCTCTTCTTGAAAGAGTTTCTTCCACAGAATGAGGAAGAGAGGAATTGGGATGAGTGGGATAGGATTACATAGAGAGGTAGGCCTCTGTATGTCTACATACCCCACTACAGTGAGATCATACTAAAACTTAAGGGGTTAGATGACTTTCAAAAGACTAGCGGGTTTTTTAGAGGCTTAGATAAGAGAGAAGTGAGAAAAAAACACACCAAAGACCTTTGAGGAGGCGATCAAATATGCCCAGATCTATGAGGACCATAACCGCCCTCAATACACTCCTATGGAGACGGATCAATCACTCAAACATGTTAGTACATTAAATTCAAGAACAAAGTAGTTATGGGGAAAAACAAAATGTTTATAAAGAAAAAAAGATCACAAGGACCCAAGTTACCCACTCGATAGTAGGAGAGGGCAGAGAGGGAAAACCTATGTTTTAGGTGCCTGTCTCCTAACCATGCACAATGGAACTCTCCACTTCATAAGGGGGAAGAAAAGATGGGAGGACCACGAACTAGTACCGCCCTTGACAAGGGCAAAAAGGTGGTCCACCTTGTGCATACTCTTCCAATACATGGCAGCTCTAGTTGCAAAGAGGTGGAAGTGATGCACGAAGATATAAAACACACCAGTTGTTTGACTCAGTCATTGTGGTCACCTCAATTTGGTCCACATGACCTAGTTAAACTTCATGGTAATATGTACGGACCAAGGTGAGAGTCACGATAGATGACTCCAACACGCACAACTTCATAAACTATGCTCTGGCCATGAAGTTGAAGATTCCTCAACAGCCCAATGCACATAAATACATAGTATCTATGATGCACGGGGAAGATAAAAGAATATGGGATACTATGGTAACCGATTTGGAAGTCCAGATACAGGGATACACTAACCGTGTAGACTTCCAAATAATGAATATGGAAAGGAAAGCCCTTGTCTTAGATATAGAGTGGCTATGGAGGTTGAGAGACATTCAAACGCAGTTACCAAAACAACACTCTTGATTTTATGGAAAATGGAAGTAAATTTTGTATGAGAGAGAGAGAGATTTACCAAGTGCACCTCTCATCTCATCTTTAGAGTTGTATAGTTTGTTTCATTATGAGCATGTACAAGAGAACTTTTTATTGTATAGTCATGATCTTGAGCATTGTTTACGCACTTCATCTTATGTATATTTTCATACCAGCAATGTAAATATGGACCGGA
>CM035430.1:98752365-98789865 GCA_020310875.1 Ceratopteris richardii | reverse complement strand
CCTCTCGATCGCACTCCACTGGGTGACTGTGAGACCTGGGGCCCAAACTGTCGCAGCATACATCATAGCTGGTCTGACCAGTGTGTCAAATAGCCAGCCCTTCGTGCGGGGCTCCTGGAAGTGTGCTTGGTGACATCTCCGCTCTAACATGGCTAGAGCTGCATATCCGCGTGTGAGTCTATCGGTGGCTGCCTGTCTCATGCTGAAGGGGCCAGGCAAGCTCGTGAATGTGACTCCGAGATAGACATAGGAAGTGACCACCTCAATCTGTCCACCACCAGCTCTGAATCCTTCTCCATTCCTCACCATGGGGGAGGTGTGGAAGATCATGACCTTGGTCTTGCCAAGGTTTACTGTCAAGCCCCTCTGTGTACAAAACTCATCTAGGGCCTCAAGGTGGCGCTGTAATCCCTCGGGTGACTCTGAAATCAAGACAATGTCATCGGCATATAATAAAATGTGGACATGTGTACCTGCGAGGTCTGCACCCTCTCCTCCAGCTCGGAGAATGTAGTCCTCAATCTCGTCAATGTAGAGACCAAATAGAGTGGGAGAGAGGGGGCAGCCTTGCTTAACACCGATGGTGCTAGCGATGGCCTCAGACATACCTCCTGGACACCGTACCCTCCCAGTCACCTGCTCATAGAGTGCATAGATGGCCCAAATCATCCCTGATGGTACTCCCAAGCTCTGGAGGCGTTGGAAGAGCCTCTCCTGCGGCACTGTATCAAAAGCTTTGCGGAAGTCCACAAAGCAGCAATATAGCCTCTTCTTCCGCATCCTTGCCCCATCAATGAGGCAGCGCAGAATGAAGATGTGATCAATAGTAGAGAAAGCTCGTCGAAAACCTGCCTGGCCTCGTGCTCGTAGCCCCTCAGTCTCTGCATATGAGCTGAGCTCTGCCTCAAGTATGGCACCGTATAGTTTGGCCATGGTGTGGCCAATCATGATGGTCCTGTAGTTCCCTGGATCCAGGGTGTCGCCAGATTTGTGGATAGGCACAATGGTGTGCCTAGTCCACTCCTCTGGGAAGCCCTCTCCTATAGCCCGGTTGAAGACATGTGCAATCAACGGGGCTATAGTGGAGGCTGCATATATGAGATGCTCGCTCTGCAATCCCGCGTGGTCTGTCGAACGTCCATGTCGCAGTCGTCGTATGGCCCTCTCAACCATCTTTGCTGTGAAGAGAGAAGAACTAGTAGGGCGAGGCTCAAGTGGCTGGGGAATGGGAGGCTGCCTAGGTACCTCATATAACCTCTGAGCATAATCATGCCATGTGTGTGGGTCTCCAATAGGTGTGGTCGGGCGTGGCTCTCGTAGGCTGTGCCATGCTGCAGCACTGTCCATACTCATAAAGAGATGGTATAGCTCAAGCTCCTGTGCCTCCTCAAAGGCTCGCCTCTTTCGACGTGTGAGAGTCTTCATCTGTCCCTTGGCCTCTCTCTCTGTGATCTCTCCCAATGCTCGCTGAGCTCGTAGTCGGCGGTAAAGATCTTTGCAATCCTCATCATACCAACGATGTTGTGGCATAGTCCCGGGAGGAGGTGTGTGACGAGAATGGATGGTGTGTGGGAAGGAGCTGATGGCTGATGTCTGAAGAACTGATGCTATCTGAGAGGTGAGTAGGGATAGTGGAGTGTCAGGATGAAGTAAGAGAAGACCCTTCTCGACTCGAGCCGCATATATGTGAGCTAGCTCGTGTGTGAAGTGGATGGTGGTGTGTGGGATGCGTGCTGCGGGTATGCGTAAAGGGGTGTCTCCCTTCAGGGAGAGTGCGAGGTATGTGTGATCGGCCCCAATGGGTATGGGTGGGATGGTGAATGAGGTAAGTAGGTGGATGGCCTCTCTGGACCCCATGACGTAATCTACTGTACTTCCCCCGCCATCTGTGGCTGAGTGTGGTATGCATGTCAATCCTCCTGAGGTAGGCCACTGAGTCATCCCGTTATAGATAACGAGATTATGTCGAGAGCCTAGTCTGAGTAGGTGAGTGCCATAGTGAGTGTGTGTAGGGTCAGCTGAAGCTCGAGCTGTAGACTCATCCTCTATGGTATGTAGTATCTCTGGGTCTTCTGGGTCAAATATCTCACACTGATCATTGCCTGTCCTTGCATTGAAGTCTCCCATAAGGAAGACTTCCCCTAATGCAGAGTACTCTGTAATCTCTTCTGACAAGCAAGTGTATGGTGAGTCCTCCTCTCGATCTATGATAGCGAAACGCGAGCTAGAAGGAGCAAAGTAGCATAATGCTATGAAGATGATCCGCTCCTGCGAGAGCTGCAGTCGAATCCAAAGATATCTGGCCTGTGAATCACGTGCGACTATCTGTATCCTGCTCTGAAGTCCATCTCTAAAGAGTATGGCTACTCCTCCTGATCCTCGGGTGGTGTGCTGACGTGTACACTCTCTGTATGTGGACTCCCATTGAAAACCGTGGACTCGAGGTAGGCCCCGGTCCGGGCTCTCATGTGTCTCTGTGAGCATAATGATGTCTTTGCCTTTGCGCACCTCTTCCAATCTCTCTGGGTGTGTCCATAGATCTCCATTGCAGTTCCAAACTGCAAGGTGTATCTCCTCGAGTGTCTCACAGGCCGCGAATCCCTATGGGATGGCCTTGCCATCAATGATGACACGACCACCTCTGTATGAAGCCTTCTTTCCTTCTTTGCGAGCTTGATGTACTCTCTGCATGCATGCACGACGGTGTGCTACCTGCATGGGTGTGAGATCATCGTCAAGGTAGATGGGGGGTGCAAGAGAACAAGGATTACGACCACCACATGCTAGAGAGATGACTCTCCTCCCAACCAAATGCCTCTATATATAGCTCTCTCCAGGGGACTGCCTTCTTGGGCAGGTGGATACTAACCATCCAAGTGTCAGCCATGTAACTACATGTGCGCCAAGTGTCCCAGTTAACTCGAGTTAACTCAAGTGGATGCTTCTAGAAGGCTCTAGAGCTCTTTGGGCAAAACACTCTCTCCATGTCTCCCATGGGGATTGAACCCAAGACCTCCTCCTTCACATCCTTGAGACTTAACCACTAAGCTAAGTGGTTCAACCATCTCCTACCAGGATTATGTTACATTCTTCCCCCCTTGGTCGATCATTGTCCTCAATGATCTACTCTTGTATCAAAATGTAAGGAATTGAACTCACAACCTCTTGGTTAGGAATGTGATGGGCTAACCACTTGCCCCAAAAGCCATGGTTGAGGATTACTTCCTAATCCTCTCTCTTAGGGTGTGGTTCAACCATCTCCTACCAGGATTATGTTACATTCTTCCCCCCTTGGTCGATCATTGTCCTCAATGATCTACTCTTGTATCCCTCTAGCCTCGGTGATCAGTCCCTTGAACTCCCTAGGTGCCCTTGAATTGATGTTCCTCAACCTCGCACAGTTTCTTGAACCTTGTTCGCAACCTTGGTCTCTTGAACCCTTGCTCTCAACCTTGGTGTCTTGAACCTTGTTCTCACCCATGCTTGGTATCTTGAACACTCAATCAAGTGCCACCCAAGGATTCCCAAGGAATTCACACTTCCAAGCTAGCTCATTGGAAAGTTCGTTCCGAGAGCTTTCCAACGGTATATTACACGCCTCAATCCGACCTACGGATTGAGAGATACACCCCAATCATTGTAAGGTCCATCCTTGAAACCGACGCGCGCCTTCCACAATTCCTACCCTTTCACATGGAGGATGCCCAAGCGCCTTTTTTAGAGGCCATTGGGTCATTCCACTTTGCCCAAGCCTACTTCCTATGCTCTGATACCAATGTAAGGAATTGAACTCACAACCTCTTGGTTAGGAATGTGATGGGCTAACCACTTGCCCCAAAAGCCATGGTTGAGGATTACTTCCTAATCCTCTCTCTTAGGGTGTGGTTCAACCATCTCCTACCAGGATTATGTTACAGGGGGGCCATCAAGTGCTCTCAAAATCACCCTCTTGCGTAGGAAAGTAGATCTTATATCTTCGGAAGGGAAGTGTAGAATGAGAGCTCTCTTCTTCGTGGGGTCTCGTCCCGTTCTCCAAGACTTGATGAATGGGGGGGACTCCTCTTTGTAGCCGAGTATCTTGCATAGTGTCTTCCCATCGGACTCGGGGGTAGAGCCTTCTTTTTCTTCAAGGCCCGTAATGCGTACATTGAGACGGCGGGCATGTCTCATCTTTTCTTCCTCAATAGTGGTGTGCACGATGAGGGCTTCTTCCTTTTGTGCTTTCTCTTTGGCTTCTTTTTTGATGTTCTTCTTCACTATGTCGATCCACCCTTCTTTGGTAGCTTCTAATTTGTTTTCCATGCTCTCGGTCAAGGATTTGGTGAGTTCTTCTTTGAGAGCTTCTGTCTTGTTCATATTAATCTCTCCTTCTTCGGGTGTAAGAGAGACCATTGAAGCTTTGAGGAGCTCCAATTCCTCTTTCATGTTTGCCCTCTCCTTAGCCCATTCTTCTTTCTCTTTTTGCCATGCTTCCCTCTCCTTATGATATGTTTCTACTTCCTTCTCGAGCTTTGAGAGGCGGCTGATGATGGCCGTGATAGTGGAGTCCACCATCTTCTTGTTTTCCTTGATAGCTATGGTCAGTTTGTCCTCCATTTTTGTCAAATCGTCCTTCTTAGCCGTAGCGCTCATTGCATTCGAAGATGAAAAAAAATGCTCAGTGTGCTGAGCCTAAAGACTTGCGATGAAGACGGGAGCGCGCCCGATGCGCGATGGAGTAAGGGTGGGAGTGGCTAATAACTGTGGGAGAGAAGGTTAAGTTTTTTTGCTTGCAATTGTGAAGGTTTTGATTTTGGTTTTGGTTTTAGTTTTATGGGGTTAAGGTTTTGGGTTGAGGTTTAATGTAAGGGTTTCTAGGAGGGAGGAGGGTAGGAGAACATTGTCGTTTTTAGGGTTTTTTGCAGGTGGCGGGAGGAAGATGGCTAGTTGCAGGTGGTGGGAGGATGGCGAGCTGTGGGTGTCGGGAGCTCCTTGGTGAGAACAAATCTGGGGGTAGATCCAGCTGGACGGAACAGATCCTTGAGCAGATTTGCTTGGCGGGAAATGAGGCGGGAGCAGATGTGCATGCAGGCGGAGGGGCAGATGCGGGCAGGTGGCAGTGGTGGCGGAGAGGCATATGCGGGCAGGTGGCAGGAGCGGCTGAGGGGTGGATGCCGGCAGGTGGCAGGGGCAGCGAAACCCTAACGCAGGTGGCAGGAGCGGCTGAGGGGCAGATGCCGGCAGGTGGAAGGGGCAGCGAAACCCTGACGCAGAGAGAAGCGAAATGCAGCGGAACCCTAACGCAGGGGCAGCGAAACCCTAACGCAGGGGCAGCAAAACCCTAACGCAGAGAGGCGAAACCCTAACGCAGGGGCAGCAAAACCCTAACGCAGAGAGGTGAAACCCTAACACAGAGAGAGAGAGAGAGAGAGAGAGAGAGAGAGAGAGAGAGAGAGAGAGAGAGAGAGAGAGAGAGAGAGAGAGAGAGAGAGAGAGAGAGAGAGAGAGAGAGAGAGAGAGAGAGAGAGAGAGAGAGAGAGAGAGAGAGAGAGAGAGAGAGAGAGAGAGAGAGAGAGAGAGAGAGAGAGAGAGAGAGAGAGAGAGAGAGAGAGAGAGAGAGAGAGAGAGAGAGAGAGAGAGAGAGAGAGAGAGAGAGAGAGAGAGAGAGAGAGAGAGAGAGGGAGAGAGGGAGGGAGGGAGGGAGGGAGGGAGGGAGGGAGGGAGGGGGGGGGGGAGGGAGGGGGGGAGGGAGGGGAGGGGGGGGAGGGGGGGGGGGAGGGAGGGAGGGAGGGAGGGAGGGGGAGGGAGGGAGGGGGGGAGGGGGGGGGGAGGAGGGGGAGGGGGAGGGAGGGAGGGAGGGAGGGAGGAAGGGGGAGGGAGGGAAAGGGAGGGAGGGAGAGGGAGAGGGAGAGGGGGAGGGGGAGGGGGGGGGGAGAGAGAGAGAGAGAGAGAGAGAGAGAGAGAGAGAGAGAGAGAGAGAGAGAGAGAGAGAGAGAGAGAGAGAGAGAGAGAGAGAGAGAGAGAGAGAGAGAGAGAGAGAGAGAGAGAGAGAGAGAGAGAGAGAGAGAGAGAGAGAGAGAGAGAGAGAGAGAGAGAGAGAGAGAGAGAGAGAGAGAGAGAGAGAGAGAGAGAGAGAGAGAGAGAGAGAGAGAGAGAGAGAGAGAGAGAGAGAGAGAAAGAAAGTCATATTAACGTCTTCTGGAGGCCAAACTTGGCCTATGAGACAAAAACCATGTACAAGTGTAGTAACCCTGTGTAGAAGATAAAATGAAATAAAAAGTATATCGCTACACAAAGCTATATAGGGCTGGAAAAGGCTGGGGAGACGTGGCTCTGACTCTGCAGATAGTGGCCACCTAATACATGGGGGGATCCAAAATGTGAGTAAAACGCCCTAGCTACTGGTGATGGGTGAAGGTGGGTGTAGTATGTGGTACATCGGTGGTGGTCTGAGTGCCTCTTGAAGGAAGACAACCCAGGGGGTGGTGGTACGCCTATGCTCCATCATGTGGTCATAGGCAATCCTGATGCGTGAGATATCCTCTTGATATAGTCGTGGTCGACGATATCCGCCCATGCGTGGTCGGCGCCGTGCTCTCTGTGCTTCTGCCTGGTGTAGCGTGAGCCCTATAGATGGACCTCTCTGATGTAGCTCAACTCGCTGAAAGAACTGCGTAATGGTCTGCTGGGTACTCACCCGTGGCTGATGTATGGGCTGTAGTGACCGCTCTCGCCTCTCGTATGCTGTTGTGAGAAAGCGTCCCAAGCGTCTCTGGTCTCCCATAGTCATGCACAGCTGGAATGACTCCTCGATATGGAACTGTGCTCGTAGGTCTAAGTATGCTGGACATCTGATAACAAAATGCTCCTCACTCTCTACCTCTGTCTGGCATACTGGGCCTCTCCTCACGGGGGACTCCCCTGGACCGACCCCTCTCAATCTCGAGCTGATGTGATGAAACCCGGAGCTGCCCAATGACGACTATTAGAGAGAGAGAGAGAGAGAAAGAAAGACTTTTTAACCTCTATTAGAGGCCAAAATCGGCCTATGAGACAAAACATATACATCAGTTGATCCAATCCACTGTGATCCCAAAAGGAAAATAAAGTGTGAGTACCGCAAACGGGTATAAAACGAGTGGATAGTAACTCACATCAAGGGTGTGGGGTGCTATGGGTATGCACTCTATATGCTCAATGGGTGAGATACAAATATGATATGCATAGGGAGGGGAGGCTCGATGGTATCACAACCCACTAAATGCGTGGAGTGGGTGTAGGATATAATGCATCGGTGGGCAAGGCATCATGGCGATCCTCAAAATGCTTTGAGCGTCCAAATCGATAGGGGTGCGCTGTTGACGTCTGCGTATCTCCATGTCATGGCGTGCGTGAATCACTTGAATCTCTCTCTGATGTGGACTGGCACTCCAGACTGGGGGTCTCGGTCGTCGACGCTGTCGTCTAAGCTCCTCTGCTCTGTGTAATGTGACACCCTGCATCGAGCTTGGTCCTCGAGTGGCTGTGGGACTGAAAAAATCTGTAATATAAGTCTGGGGGGGGGGCGGGGGGGGGCAAGTGTATCTCCATCTGTTGCTGGAGGAGTGATGCACGGTGGTGCTTGAGCTCTACTAGGAAACGGCCTAGAGGGAGCTTGTCCTTTGTCCCCAATAAAGCCCTGATCTCTCTGAGCCCCTTGAAGAGCTCTGGGTAGCGGCCTCTGATGTCCTCATATGCCTGGCATCTACATGTGTAGTGCTCCTCGTCCTCCACCTCCTCTCTACATATCCTGCATAATCTCTCATCCCTCGGGGTATGTGTGGCTCGCCCAACCTCAATCTCGAACTGGTGTGATGATACTCTGAGCTGCCCAATGGCCACTCTCTCAGCTGATGCCATATATGTATCCATGTATCGTGGTCTCTGAATGAAACCATCCGCTGTCAGAGTCAGGAAGTGCTCTCTGTAGTGTTCCCTCTTTGTGGGAAGAGGCTCCCGTGGTGCTATCCATGTCTCCCTGACGTGTATCTGTAGTAGGTCCTGACGGATGATCCCATTCCTCTCCGAACGAGAGAGGGTAATGTGGGGGGAAGAGAGGTCATACTCAAAAGGGGGGAGATCCGTAATGCTCATGCCATGGTCTGCTAACCATCGGTAAGTTTGTGCATACCATACTCTCTCATGCCCTGTCTCTGCCAAATGTGCACTATGGCGTATTGTCCTGGAGGTATGGAAGATCATGACCTTGGTCTTATCAAGGTTCACTGTGAGTCCTTTCTCCATGCAAAAGGTATCGAGCGCCTGTAAATGTGACTGCAACCCCTCCTGTGACTCTGAAAGCAGGACAATGTCATCAGCATATAATAGGATGTGTACTGGCGCACCTCCGAGATCTCCTCCTTGCCCCCCTGCTCGCTGTATATACTCGGTGATCTCGTCGATGTAGAGACCGAAGAGAGTGGGTGAGGGAGGGCAACCTTGTTTCACACCAATGGTGCTAACAAGGGTGTCTGATAGACCGCCGGGGCAGCGTACCTTGCCTGTGACTCGTGTATACAAAGCGTCGATGGCCCATAGCATGTCTGATGGTAGCTGTAACTCCTGGAGCCTCTGTAGTAGTCTCTCTCTCGAAGGACCATGTCGAAGGCTTTGCGGAAATCCACAAAGCAACAGTATAGTCTTTGCTTCCTCGCCTTCGCGTTCTCAATCAAGCAACGAAGCACGAAGATGTGGTCGATGGTGGAGAAAGTGCGGCGGAAGCCTGCCTGGCCGGGTGCTCTGATCCTAGTTGCCTCAGCGTGTGTACTTAGCTCTGCCTCTAGTACTGCCCCATAGATCTTGGCTAGGATATGGCCTATCATAATAGTCCTGTAGTTCCCTGGGTCCATCATATCGCCGGACGTATGGATAGGCGTAATGGTATGCATAGTCCATGAGTCGGGTAATCCCTCAACCAAAGCATGGTTGAAGAGATGGGCGATCAAGTGGGAAACTACATCTACTGCATATATAAAGTGCTCTCCCTGTAGCCCCGTGTGGTCTGCTGAACGGCCATGTTGTAGCCTATGGATGGCCTGTCGTACCATGCCTGCCGTGAAGAGGGTGGATATCATAGGACGTGGTGTGAAAGGAGTCGGCAATGGTGGCTGTCATGGGACGTCATATAACCTCTGGGCGTGTCGAATGTGCAGTGCTGTGGGTGGTGTATGGGAAGCTGAGAGTAGCAGATGTATGGAGGATCGAGGAGAAGTGGGCGGTGAGGGTGTCCAAGGAGGTAGAGGGATCAAGGGAGTAGATGCGCTCTCGAACATGGGAGCTATAGATATGTGCTAGCTCATGTCTAAAGTGAATGGTGGTATGGGCTCGTGGCTGTATGGTGACGGGGTGGGATATGCATGGTGAGCCGCGAATGGATAGGGCAAGATATGCGTGATCAGCTCCAATCGGTAAGGGTGGGATAGTGAATGAGGTGATGAGATGTGTCGCCTCCGGGGGTCCGATAACATAGTCTACCACATTGCCCCCTTGTGGTGTCGTGGGTGGAATGCAGGTGAGACCGCTCGAGGTGGGCCAGGTCCCCATCCCATTATATATAATGAGACGGTGTGCTGCTCCCATCTGGAGTAGGTGTCGGCCGTATGAGGTGGGTGTGGTGGTGTCGACTTAGGCTCTGAGTGTAGGCATGTCCTCTATTGTACGAAGCATCTCAAGGTCGTCAAAGTCGTAGATATCACACTGGTGGCTCTGAGTGCGGGCATTGAAGTCTCCTACAAGGAAGACTTCACCCATCCCGGTATACTTACTCCATAATCGTGTCACTGAGGCAGTCATATGGTGATGTGGTGTCTGGTCCCTCCCCCCCCGATAGCTTCTCGGGGGAATGTGTGAAGCGCGAACCAATGGGTGCAATATAGCATACGGCGAAGTACGCTGCTCTCTCCTCTGATAGCTGGAGGCGTATCCACATGAAACGTGCCTCTGGGTCTCTAGCTACCACCTGTACCCTGTGCTGTAGCGACTGTCTGTAGAGCACGGCTACTCCTCCTTATCCTCGTGTGGTGCGTTGTCTCATCTGGCGGCGGTGAGCTGACTCCCACATATAGCCCTCAATCCTCGGTAGGCTCCTCCCCGGGCTCTCGTGTGTCTCTGTCAAGAAGATAATGTCTCTTCCCTCCATCACCTCCTCGAGGCGCCCTAGATGTGCCCACAAAGATCCATTGCAGTTCGAGACTGCAATGTGCACCTCCTATTGTGCTTTCTCATAGGCCGCGAATCCCTAGTCAATGGGCTGTCCATCAATGATGACCCGACCGTCTCTATATAGGGCACGATGTCCCTCTCGTCTTGCCTGGAGGACACGCGGCATGCATGCCTGTATGTGCTCTACCTGCATCCGTGTGAGGTCGTCATCCAAATAGATGGGGGTGCCCGGTGTAGTGCGTAGTACCGCCCGTCGTCTCAGGGAGGCCTCATCTGAGAACTGAAGGATAAGTCCTCTGCTCCGTGTGGTGTCCCGTCCTTCTCTCCAGGCTCTGGTGAAAGGGAGAGACTCATCCGCGCGGTATCCAAGTAATGTGCACAAAGCGACGCTCGTCCTGCTCTGGTGATCCGTCTGTCTCTGTGAGGCCGGAGACGCGAACATTGAGCCTGCGAGCCTGTCGCATCCGCTCCTCCTCACTGGTGGTATGCACTATGTGGATCTCCTCATCGTGGTTGTTCTTCTTTGCCTCCTATCGAAGGTTCTTTTTTACAACCTCGACCCATCCATCTTTCTTAGTCTCCAACTCGCTCTGCAACACCTCCATACACTCCTCCTTGATAGTCACCCGAATGTCCTCTAGCCTTGGAGCGATCTCCCTCTCCTCGTGCATGCTGTCCAATTTCGTTTTCATATCAGTAAGCTTAGTGTGCAACTCCTCCCGGTCCCGTGAGTGCTGCTTGCGGGTAGCAAGAAGCTCTTCCCAAAGGGATTCGTTTTCCTTCTCCAAGGTTGCCACCTTGGCTTCGAGGGCGACAACTCTGCGGGTAACCCCGTTCAGTGCAGAATCTTCTTCTTTCTTGTGTTTTCCTATCAACTCTCGGAGGGCATGCTCTAAGGTGGCTAGCTGTTCCTCCAGCTTGGGAGCCATGGGGGGGAGGGGGAGAGAGAGAGAGAGAGAGAGAGAGAGAGAGAGAGAGAGAGAGAGAGAGAGAGAGAGAGAGAGAGAGAGAGAGAGAGAGAGAGAGAGAGAGAGAGAGAGAGAGAGAGAGAGAGAGAGAGAGAGAGAGAGAGAGAGAGAGAGAGAGAGAGAGAGAGAGAGAGAGAGAGAGAGAGAGAGAGAGAGAGAGAGAGAGAGAGAAGAAAGAAAGATTCGGGGGTGGTCTGAGTGCCTCCTGAAGGAAGACAGCCCAGGGGTTGGTGGTACGCCTATGCTCCATCATGTGGTCATAGGCTGTCCTGATGCGTGAGATATCCTCCTGATATAGTCGTGGTCGATGATATCCGCCCATGCGTGGTTGGCGCCGTGCTCTCTGTGCTGCTGCCTGGTGGAGTGTGAGCCCTATAGATGGACCTCTCTGATGTAGCTCAGCTCGCTGAAAAAACTGGGTAATGGTCTGCTGGGTACTCACCCGTGGCTGATGTGCGGGCTGGAGTGACCGCTCTCTCCTCTCGTATGCTGCTGCGAGGAAGTGCCCCAAGCGTCGCTGGTCTCCCATAGTCATGCACAACGGGAGTGACTCCTCTATCTGGAACTGTGCTCCTAGGTCTAAGTATGCTGGGCATCTGATAACAAAATGCTCCTCACTCTCTACCTCTGTCCCACATACTGGGCACCACCTCTCCTCACGTGGGACTCCCCTGGACCGACCCCTCTCAATCTCGAGCTGATGTGAGGAAACCCGGAGCTGCCCAATGATGACTCGAAGGTGGTGGGGTAGATATGTCTGCATGTATCTCGGAATCTCTATGAAGCCCTCATCCGATATATGTAGAAAATGCTCACGGTAATAGAGCATTTTCGGTGGTAGTGTACCCCTAGGGCGAGAGCGAGTAGGTGGGTGCGTGTGAGTCGTATTGTAGTGGTGGTAGCCTGTCTATGTCAAAGCCGTGGTGGGCCAGCCAGTCTCGTGTCTTTGCATACCATGAGGAGGTGTCGCCTGCTAATGCCATGTCCCGTGATGCCTGGAAAGCCCGATAAGCAATGCGCTCTGTATCCATGCTCCGGAGTCTGTGTAATAGGCATACTGTCTGGAATAGTGCCTCCACTAGCATCGGTGGTGCTGCGAGCTCTCCTCTAATGATATCATGTGGTACTGAAGGCTTGTTGCGGATAAGTCTGGAAATCATGAGGATCTGTGGCCTCTCTAATGCTGTCCATACTGATGTGGCTAATCCTGGTCCCCATATGGCTGCCCCATACATGAGCGCTGGTGTAACCAAAGTGTCGAAGAGCCACCGCTTTGTGCGGGGCTCTTGAAAATATGCCTGGTGGGACTGTCTCTCCATCAAGGCCAGTGCTGCATACCCACGTGTGATGCGGTCACGTGCTGCCTGAGACATAGAGAAGACCCAGGATGCTGCTATAAATGTCACTCCCAAGTAAACATATGATCCGACCACCTCAATCGATCCGCCTACTGCTGTGAGCAAACTATGTCTGCGTACCTGTGCTGATGTATGAAAGATACATGACCTTGGTTTTACCAAGGTTCACAAATAACCCTCAGTGTCTGCAAAAGTCATCTAGGCCGTGTAGATGATGCTGTAGACCTTCTGCACACACTGAAACCAGTACAATATCATCAACGTATAAAAGAATATGGACAGTGGATCCGCGTACCTCAATGCCCTCACCCCCCTGCTGATGTATGTAGTCCACTATCTCATCAATGTAGAGACCAAAGAGGGTGGGTGAAAGAGGGCATCCTTGCTTCACACCGATAGTGCTAGCAAGCGGATGAGATAAGCCCCCTGGACATCTGACTCTGCCAGATACTCTCTCGTATAAGGCGTAGATCCCCCATATCATCTCCTCTGGAGCTCCGATATCAAGTAGTCGTCTGAAGAGTCGTCCCTGGGGAACATTGTCAAATGCTTTGCGGAAGTCCACAAAGCAACAATATAATCTCCTCTTCCTCACCCTTGCTTGGTCGATCAAGCATCTCAGAGTGAAGATGTGGTCAATGGTAGAGTAATCGCGTATGAAACCTGCCTGTCCAGGAGCCCTGATACCCTTTCTCTCAGCGAGAGTACTCAACTCTGTCTCTAGTACCGCCCCATATAACTTGGCCAATATAGGGCCAATCATGATCGTCCGGTATGTAGCTGGATCCATAGTATCTCTTGACTTATGAATGGGCACTATGGTGTGCTGAGTCCATGAGTCAAGGAACCCTTCAACCAATGCACGGTTGAAGAGGTGGGCAATGAGCGGTGCAAGGGTCGTGCCTCCGTAGATGAGGTGCTCAGCCTGTAAACCGAAATGGTCATGGGCCCTTCCATGCTGTAGACTGGCAATAGCGCGTCCCACCATAGTGGGTGTGAAGAAGTCAGATGTAGTAGGACGTGTGCTCTGTGGCCTGGGAATGGGGGGCTGGTCTGGGATCTCGTATAGGCTCCGTGCATAGCTATGCCATGTGCTCGGGTCTCGGATGGGTGTCTGCTGTCTCCTCTCTCTCAAATGTCACCATGCCACTGCACTGTCTCGACTCATGAGTAAATGATAAATATCCCAGTATTGTCTCTCCTCCCAATCTCGTCGTTTGCGGCGAGTAAGGCTCTGCATGCGACGCTGTGCCTGTGTGTGTGTAATATCCCCTCTATGCTCTAAAATGCATAGGTGCTTCCATAGCTTACGACAATCTGCATCATACCAGCGGTTTTGGGGCATGGATCCTGTGCGTGGAGGGTGTATATGTGTGCGGTGTGGGAAACTGCAGAGAGCTGAGTCGTGTAGGATGGTGGTAAACTGTGATGTAAGTATGTCCAAGGGTGAGAGTGGATCGAGGGAGAGTAGGTGGGTGTGTAAATGGTGTGCATAAACATGTGAGAGCTCGTGTGTGAAGTGTATCGTGATATGTGTCTCAGTGGGTGAGGGAGGGTCTAATGGAATAGGAGATGAGAGTGTGAATGTGATAAATGTATGGTCAGCACCAAGTGGGCATAGTCCAATAGTAAGTGAGGTGATGAGTGAAGCTCCAGAGGTGGTGCCCAAAATGTAGTCGACTGTGCTCTCACCTCCCTCGTGAGGGAAGCAAGTAAGTCCACCTGAACCTGGCCAACGATGCATCCCGTTATATATAACGAGCTGCTGTCGGCTGCCTAGCTCAAGCAGATGTCTGCCATACCTTTGTGGTGTCCTGACCCATATCTGCCGATACTCTACTGGTACTCATCTGCTCTGGGTCTCTGGCCCTCATGAGATGTGGTTGATCCATGTCGTATGCATCACACTGATGTGACTGAGTTCGGCCATTGAAGTCCCCCATAAGGAAGACTTCACCTAGTGTGCTGTAACGTAGTATCTCATCTGAAAGCGCTGTGTATGGTGAGTCTCTGTCTCGGATCGATCTCCCAAGATCCTGTCCTGCGTATCGAGATCCGCCTGGGGGGAAGTAGCATATAGCAATGTAAATCCAGCTCCCCTGTGTTATCTCCATGTGAACCCACATATATCGTGCCTCCTCATCTCTACCTACAATATGGATCCGGCTCTGTATCTCGTGTCTAAATACAATAGCCACCCCTCCTGACCCTCGCTCTCTACTCTGTCTCGTCGTGGTCCGGAATGCAGATTCCCAATGAAAACCTGCAATGCGTGGCAAACCTCTCTCTTGGCTCTCATGTGTCTCTGTGATGCATGCAAAGTCATGTGATGCGAGGATCTCCTCGAGTCTGTCTGGTGGCGTCCAGAGTGCCCCGTTGCAGTTCCACACTGCTCCTCTGAGTGGTGTCTTCTGGTGTAGTGATGTCTCATAGGCCGCGTGGCCCTATTTGATAGGGCGTCCATCTATGAAGACCTTACCATCACGGTAAAAGGCCTTCCTCCCCTCTTGTCGTGCCTGGAGTATCTGTGGCATGCAAGTGAGTCGGTGTGCCACCTGCATCCGTGTGAGGTCCTAGTCCATGTAGAGAGCGCCGTCGGGTAGTCCACGCAGTACTGATCGACGTCTAAAAAAGGCGGTCCGTGCCTCGTCGGAGCTCATCTTAAGGACGAGTGCTCGTGAACGTGATGTATCCCGCCCAACCCTCCAAGCGCCTGTGAAGGGCATGCTCTCGTATCCAAGTCGACGGCAAATGTCGGTGGCATCTGCCTCCGGTGATGTTCCTTCGGGTAGGCCCGTAATCCGAATGTGAAGTCTTCGAGTGTGTCGAAGCCTCTCCTCCTCAAGTGTCTCTTGGACTCGTGTGAGCTCTTCTTTCTGCACATCTTCCCTAACTTCCTTCTTCACCCTTTTATGTACAACTTCCACCCACGACTCTCGAGTGGATTCTACCTCCGTTTTGATTTCCTTCTTTATTTCTTCTTTGAGTGTCTCCACATTGGAGATCTCCCCCTCTTCTTTTAGGTGCGCATAGGCTGTCCTCCAATTGTCTCGTTCTTCTGTGAGAGTTTTTACTTGTTCTTCGAGTCCTTTGACTTTATCCATTACTTGTTCTTCGAGTTCTTTGAACTTTTGCATCATTTTTCGTATCTCCATATTGAGGTTGCGGTCTGCTTCCTTTTTGGCCTCTTTGAGGACTTTAGCAATAAGTTCCTCCACTTCCCTTCGATCCATGGGAGCCATTTCAGAGATTAGGTTTAGGGTTGAGAGAGAGAGAGAGAGAGAGAGAGAGAGAGAGAGAGAGAGAGAGAGAGAGAGAGAGAGAGAGAGAGAGAGAGAGAGAGAGAGAGAGAGAGAGAGGAGAGAGAGAGAGAGAGAGAGAGAGAGAGAGAGAGAGAGAGAGAGAGAGAGAGAGAGAGAGAGAGAGAGAGAGAGAGAGAGAGAGAGGCTATGCTAGGGTTTCCAGCTATGGGGTTTAAATTTAAACATTTTCAGGTTTTTAGGGTTTAGGAAATTTTTCAGAATTTTTGGGTTAGGGTTGGGGTGGGGTTGGGTTTTTGGTTTCAACAGTGGGCATCTGGACATGGTTGGGGGGGGCAGTTGAGGTCGGGGTGCAGAGCAAGTCGACGGGAGGCTCAATGGGCTTGGCGAAAACTCGACATTGGGGGGGGGGGGCTGCAGGCTATGTCGACGAGCTGATGGGTTCGAGCAAGACACTGGAAGAGCAAATGTTAGGTTTTCGTAGCAACAGCGCAGAGAGGGGAGTAGATGGAGGGTTCGAGAAGATGGCGGGAGAGAGAAGATAGCGGGCGCAGAGATATTTTAGGGTTTCGGAGCAGCGGGCACAGAGATTAGGGTTTCGGAGCAGCAGGCGGGTTCGAGCAGAGAGAGATCGGAGCAGCAGGCATGGAGATTAGGGTTCGAGGGGGGGGGGAGAGAGAGAGAGAGAGAGAGAGAGAGAGAGAGAGAGAGAGAGAGAGAGAGAGAGAGAGAGAGAGAGAGAGAGAGAGAGAGAGAGAGAGAGAGAGAGAGAGAGAGAGAGAGAGAGAGAGAGAGAGAGAGAGAGAGAGAGAGAGAGAGAGAGAGAGAGAGAGAGAGAGAGAGAGAGAGAGAGAGAGAGAGAGAGAGAGAGAGAGAGAGAGAGAGAGAGAGAGAGAGAGAGAGAGAGAGAGAGTCATATTAACGTCTTCCGGAGGCCAAACTTGGCCTATGAGACAAAACCATGTACAAGTGTAGTAACCCTGTGTAGAGGATGAAATGAAATAAAAGGTATATCCCGACACAAAGATATATATAAAGCTGGAAAAGGATGGGGAGATGTGGCTCTGACTCCGCAGATAGTGGCCACCTAATACATGGGGAACATGTGAGTAAATCACCGGTTAATGGGTGGAGGTGGGTGTAGTATGTGGTACATCGGGGGTGGTCTGAGTGCCTCCTGAAGGAAGACAACCCATGGGGTGGTGGTGCACCTATGCTCCATCACGTGGTCGTAGGCTGACCTGATGCATGAGATATCCTCCTGATATAGTCGTGGTCGATGATATCTGCCCATGCGTGGTCGGCGCCGCGCTCTCTGTGCTGCTGCCTGGTGGAGCGTGAGCCCTATAGATGGACCTCTCTGATGTAGCTCAGCTCGCTGAAAAAACTGGGTAATGGTCTGCTGCGTACTCACCCGTGGCTGATGTGTCTGCTTGAGTGACCGATCTCGCCTCTCGTATGCTGCTGTGAGGAAGCGTCGCTGGTCTCCCATAGTCATGCATAACTGGAGTGACTCCTCTATCTGGAAATGTGCTCGTAGGTCTACATATGCTGGGCATCTGATAACAAAATGCTCCTCACTCTCTGTCTCGCATACTGGGCACCACCTCTCCTCACGAGGGACTCCCCTGGATCGAGCCCTCTCAATCTCGAGCTGATGTGATGAAACCCGGAGCTGCCCAATGACGACTCGAAGCTGGTGAGGTAGATATGTCTACATGTATCTCGGAATCTCGATGAAGCCCTCATCCGATATATGTAGAAAATGCTCACGGTAATAGAGCATTTTCGGTGGCATTATACCCCTAGGGCTCACCCATGTCCTCTGTATGTATGTATGCCATATCTCCTGACGAATGATCCTATTCCTCTGCTGATGAGAGAGCGAGTAGGTGGGTGCCTGTGAGTCGTACTGTAGTGGTGGTAGCCTGTCTATGTCAAAGCCATGGTGGGCCAGCCAGTCTCGTGTCTGTGCATACCATGAGGAGGTGTCGCCTGCTAATGCCATGTCCCGTGATGCCTGGAAAGCCCGATAAGCAATGCGCTCTGTATCCATGCTGCGGAGTCTGTGTAATAGGCATACTGTCTGGAATAGTGCCTCAACTAGCATCGGTGGTGCAGCGAGCTCTGCTCTAATCTATCATGTGGTACTGAAGGCTTGCTCCGGATAAGTCTGGAAATCATGAGGATCTGTGGCCTCTCTAATGCTGTCCATACTGATGTGGCTAATCCTGGTCCCCATATGGCTGCCCCATACATGAGCGCTGGTGTAACCAAAACTTCGAAGAGCCACCCTTTTGTGCGGGGCTCCTGAAAAATATGCCTGGTGGCACTGTCTCTCCATCAAGGCAAGTGCTGCATACCCACGTGTGATGCGGTCACGTGCTTCCTGAGACATAGAGAAGACCCCTGATGCTGCTGTAAATGTCACTCCCAAGTAAACATATGATCCGACCACCTCAATGGGTCCACCCGCTTCCGTGAACAAACTATGTCTGCGTACCTGTGCTGATGTATGAAAGATCATGACCTTGGTTTTACCAAGGTTCACAGATAACCCTCTGTGTGTGCAAAAGTCATCTAGGCCATGTAGATGATGCTGTAGACCTTCTGCACACACTGAAACCAGTACAATATCATCAGCATATAAAAGAATATGGACAGTGGATCCGCGTACCTCAATGCCATCAACCCCCTGCTGCTGTATGTAGTCTACTATCTCATCAATGTAGAGACCAAAGAGGGTGGGTGAAAGAGGGCATCTTTGCTTCACCCCGATAGTGCTAGCAAGTGGATGAGATAAGCTCCCCGGACATCTGACTCTGCCAGATACTCTCTCGTATAAGGCATAGATCCCCCATATCATCTCCTCCGGGGCTCCGATATCAAGTAGTCGTCTGAAGAGTCGCCCCCCTGGGAACGGTGTCAAATGCTTTGCGGAAGTTCACAAAGCAACAATATAATCTATTCTTCCTCACCCTTGCCTGGTCGATCAAGCATCTCAGAGTGAAGATGTGGTCAATGGTAGAGTAATCTCGTCTGAAGCCTGCCTATCCTGGAGCCCTGATACCCTTCCTCTCAGCGAGAGTACTCAACTCTTTCTCCAGTATCGCCCCATATAACTTGGCCAATATAGGGCCAATCATGATCGTCCGGTATGTAGCTGGATCCAAAGTATCTCCTGACTTATGAATGGGCACTATGGTGTGCTCAGTCCATGAGTCAGAGAGAGAGAGAGAGAGAGAGAGAGAGAGAGAGAGAGAGAGAGAGAGAGAGAGAGAGAGAGAGAGAGAGAGAGAGAGAGAGAGAGAGAGAGAGAAAGAAAGAAAGAAAGAAAGTCATATTAACGTCTTCTGGAGGCCAAACTTGGCCTATGAGACAAAAACCATGTACAAGTGTAGTAACCCTGTGTAGAAGATAAAATGAAATAAAAAGTATATCGCTACACAAAGCTATATAGGGCTGGAAAAGGCTGGGGAGATGTGGCTCTGACTCTGCAGATAGTGGCCACCTAATACATGGGGGGGGTCCAAAATGTGAGTAAAACGCCCTAGCTACTGGTGATGGGTGGAGGTGGGTGTAGTATGTGGTACATCGGTGGTCGTCTGAGTGCCTCCTGAAGGAAGACAATCGAGGGGGTGGTGGTACGCCTATGCTCCATCATGTGGTCGTAGGCAATCCTGATGCGTGAGATATCCTCCTGATATAGTCGTGGTCGACGATATCCGCCCATGCGTGGTCGGCGCTGTGCTCTCTGTGCTGCTGCCTGGTGGAGCGTGAGCCCTATAGATGGACCTCTCTGATGTAGCTCAACTCGCTGAAAGAACTGGGTAATGGTCTGCTGGGTACTCACCCGTGTCTGATGTATGGGCTGTAGTGACTGCTCTCGCCTCTCGTATGCTGCTGTGAGAAAGCGTCCCAAGCGTCTCTGGTCTCCCATAGTCATGCACAGCTGGAATGACTCCTCGATCTGGAAGTGTGCTCGTAGGTCTATGTATGCTGGACATCTGATAACAAAATGCTCTTCACTCTCTACCTCTGTCTGGCATACTGGGCACCACCTCTCCTCACGGGGGACTCCCCTGGACCGACCCCTCTCAATCTCGAGCTGATGTGATGAAACCCGGAGCTGCCCAATGACGACTCGTGGGTGGTGGGGAAGGTAGGTCTGCATGTATCTCGGAATCTCGATGAAGCCCGTGCCCGATATATGTAGAAAATGCTCGCGGTAGTAGAGCATTTTCGGTGGCAATGTACCCCTAGGGCTCACCCATGTCCTCTGTATGTATGTATGCCATATCTCCTGACGAATGATCCTATTCCTCTCTTGATGAGAGAGCGAGTAGGTGGGTGCATGAGAGTCGTACTGTAGTGGTGGTAGCCTGTCTATGTCAAAGCCATGGTGGGCAAGCCAGTCTCGTGTCTGTGCATACCATGAGGAGGTGTCGCCTGCTAATGCCATATCAAGTGATGCCTCGAAAGCACGATAAGCAATGCGCTCTGTATCCATGCCTCGAAGTCTGTGTAATAGGCATACCGTCTGGAATAGTGCCTCAACTAGCATCGGTGGTGCAGCGAGCTCTGCTCTAATGATATCATGTGGTACTGAAGGCTTGCTGCGGATAAGTCTGGCAATCATGAGGATCTGTGGCCTCTCTAATGCTGTCCATACTGATGTAGCTAATCCTGGTCCCCATATGGCTGCCCCATACATGAGCGCTGGCGTAACCAAAGTGTCAAAGAGCCACCCCTTTGTGCGGGGCTCCTGAAAATATGCCTGGTGGCACTGTCTCTCCATCAAAGCTAGTGCTGCGTACCCACGTGTGATGCGGTCACGGGCTGCCTGAGCCATAGAGAAGACCCCTGATGCTGCTGTAAATGTCACCCCCAAGTAAACATATGATCCGACCACCTCGATCGGTCCACCTGCTGCTGTGAACAAACTATGTCTGCGTACCTGTGCTGATGTATGAAAGATCAAGACCTTGGTTTTACCAAGGTTCACAGATAACCCTCTGTGTCTGCAAAAGTCATCTAGGCCGTGTAGATGATGCTGTAGACCTTCTGCAGACTCTGAAACCAATACAATATCATCAGCGTATAAAAGAATATGGATAGTGGACCCGTGTACCTCAATGCCATCTCCCCCCTGCTGCTGTATGAAATCCACTATCTCATCAATGTAGAGACCAAAGAGGGTGGGTGAGAGAGGGCATCCTTGCTTCACCCCGATAGTGCTAGTAAGTGGATCAGATAAGCCCCCTGGACATCTGACTCTCCCAGATACTCTCTCGTATAAGGCGTAGATCCCCCATATCATCTGCTCCGGAGCTCCGATGTCAAGGAGTCGTCTGAAGAGTCGATCCCTAGGAATAGTGTCCAATGGTTTGCGAAAGTCCACAAAGCAACAATATAATCTCCTCTTCCTCACCCTGGCCTGGTCGATCAGGCATCTCAGAGTGAAGATGTGGTCAATGGTAGAGTAATCTCGTCTGAAACCTGCCTGTCCTGGAGCCCTGATGCCCTTCCTCTCAGCGAGAGTACTCAACTCTGTCTCTAGTACCGCCCCATATAACTTGGCCAATATAGGGCCAATCATGATCGTCCGGTATGTACCTGGATCCATAGTATCACCTGACTTATGAATGGGCACTATGGTGTGCTCAGTCCATGAGTCAGGGAACCCTTCAACCAATGCACGGTTGAAGAGATGGGCAATGAGCGGTGCGAGAGTCGTGCCTCCATAGATGAGGTGCTCTGCCTGTAAACCGAAATGATCATGGGCCCTGCCATGCTGCAGCCGGGCAATAGCGCGTCCCACCATAGTGGGTGTGAAGAAGTCAGAGGTAGTAGGACGTGAGCTCTGCGGTCTGGGAATGGGAGGCTGGCCTGGGATCTCGTATAGGCCCCGTGCATAGCTATGCCAAGTGCTCGGGTCTCGGATAGGTGTCTGCTGTCTCCTCTCTCTCAAATGTCGCTAGGAGAGAGAGAGAGAGAGAGAGAGAGAGAGAGAGAGAGAGAGAGAGAGAGAGAGAGAGAGAGAGAGAGAGAGAGAGAGAGAGAGAGAGAGAGAGAGAGAGAGAGAGAGAGAGAGAGAGAGAGAGAGAGAGAGAGAGAGAGAGAGAGAGAGAGAGAGAGAGAGAGAGAGAGAGAGAGAGAGAGAGAGAGCAAAGAGCTACATGGTGGTGTGCGCTCACTCCGAACACCAAGGGAGTGGCCCTTTGCATGAGGAGAGAGAAAATAGAGAGAGAAACTTACACGAAATTTGGAGAAGAAGATGGAGAAGCTGAAGTTGAAGAAGCCCCATTCAAGTTATGAGAGTTTTGGGAGGACGAAGTCTTATTGATAGATGGCTTTTAGGTCATTTGGGCATGTTCACACATGGCCAATAACCAAAAGTCATAAAGATAATGTAAATCCCTTTAAGTCTCCAATTTTGGGGTCCAAGAAATATAACAAAAATATTTTTGGAAAGCTCTTCGAGAGTGCTATGACTTGGAAGGATCAAAGTATACACCATTCAAAAAGGCTCTTTCAACATCCATCTGGAATAACTCCAAAATGCAAGGTAGCTGCAAGAGCAAACAACACACGTAATGTGATCATTTTATCCATCGGAGAGAACTCTTCTTGGAAATCAATGCCCTCTTCCTAAGCATATCCCTTTGGAACCAGCCTTGCCTTCGACTTGGGTTTGCCATTCAGAGTCTTGATTTTGGATACCCACTTGTTAGGAATGGCCATCCTACCTTTGGGCAACTCAACGAAGTCCCAAGTATCATTTGAGTGCGAGGCCTTTATCTCTTTCTGCATGGCCAACTCCCACTTCTTCTTGTGCTCACATAGCTTTGCCTCTTAATAAGTGAAAGGCTCACCCTCATCTGATAACATAATTTAATGTACAAAGGGGTCATATCTATTCAGAGGCCTTCTAGGAGGTTTAGATCTTACCCAATGATCCACATTCTATAGCATGGATCTACATGAGGAGGTATATCAACTTCCTCATTGTTAATGGGCTGCTCTACATTTCCAGCCCAGTTTTCAGCATTGTTAGGTGGCTGCATATACCCTTCAGGAGCCTCATTTTGATGTCCAACATCATGTGGCTCAATAACCACTGGCTCATTGTTGTTTCCAGCCTTGTGTTTTTTACTGAGGGAAAAATTCAGATTTTTCAAGTGGCTGTACGTGCTGAAATTTGACCTTTTTATGGTCACTTTTAGAGTCACAATCATTGTTGAGCAGCCTTGCCTAATTAAATACAACATCCCGGCTGCGTATTACCTTCTTGAGTTGAGGTAGCCATATATTGTAGCCTATTTCACCTTCATCTCCATAATGCATGAAGATTCCTTTCATGGACTTTGCATCTAAGTTGCTCCTCAACTTGAGCCTTATATGCATAAAAGCATCACAACCAAAGAAGCGTAGGTGTTCATATGAAGCTGGTTCGCCAGACTAAACCTCTTCCGGAATGCCACCATTTAAGGATGTGTGAAGGGATCGATTGCAAACATTAATTGTAGTTTTGAGAGCCTCTCCTCAAAATTCATGAGGGAGATTAGGTGTGGACAACATGCATCTCACCTTCTCACATAAAGTCTTGTTATACCTTTCTGCCACACCGTTAGAAGAGGGGCTGTATGGGACTATTAGCTCCCTCTTAATACTTGAATTTTTGCAAAATCTATTGAATTCAGCACTCATAAACTCACCCCCATTATCGGTACGTAAGCATTTCAGCTTTCTACCTGTTTGGGTGGTCACAAATGCATCAAATTTCTTAAATGCAGCAGAGTCTTCATCTTCAGATTTTAACAAATAAATCCAAAGCTTCCTAAAGTAGTTATCAACAAAAGAAACAAAGTAAAGAGCACCCCCCCATAGATTTGGTGGGCATGCGACAAACATCAAAATGAACAAAATCAAGCACATTAGACTTACGAGAGACACCAAAGTAGTAGGAATCCTTTATTTGGTTACTGTATTGTCATTTATTTCAAAAATCAAGTTTTGAGCCTTTAGCATCAAACTTGTCCCAATTACATAGTTTATCAAGGCCTTTTTGGCTTATGTGGCCAAGCCTTTTATGCCATGGGCTCCATATGTGAATGGATTTCAGCCAAAGCAATAAACTTACCCAGCAAGGCCTTGCTTTACTGTGCAAGCAATAAAGAGTCCCTTTCTTTCTACCTTTAACAATCAGCTTAGAGCCTTTGATAAAGCTTCCATGAACCGTTCTCAAAGAGGGTACTATATCCATGCATTTGCCCAATAGACAATAAGCTTTCTTGGTGCTTGCTACATACCTTATAGCATGCAAAACGAGCTCATTAGTGCCATCTAAAGCGAGATCTACAGTGAGATGCACTCCGCCAATACCTTCAATAGAACAAGCATGGTTACTTCTAAGATATACACACAGTTGTTTCTAATGGATTTTTGACTTTTGGCTTCTGACGTTTACCCGACGACTGATGGGTAAGGTAAAACATTTCTGACGTTGTCTGACGCCGCCTATGCTTTTTCCAAAAAAGTACAAAAAAAAAAGAGATTTTTTTTCCACTATGCAATGTTTACAGTATACAACAAGGCCCTCTTAGCTTACATGCTGCTCTTTTTGGTAGTTGACTGTTGGCATGCATCCTCTCTATTACTCGAACTTGCAAGTCTCTATGGATGCCTACATGCTACATTTGACATCTGCAATTGTTCACAGTTTGCATTGTGCGATTGGAATGCTTGGGCTGATATGGCAAATGATGCAACATTCTCTACTGTGGTACAGCCTACAGTCTACAGACTACAATAACAGGGAAGATGCATCATGAATGTCCACATTCCATTGTACAATCAGCAATGTCAAGTTGTCAATTACTAAAACGAGTATGCTGGAGGACCTTGTTGTAATTTCTATCAACGCATGATGTGTACTATATACATACCTCTAAGTTTCAACCTTGATGGAAGTAGTAACTTCACTACTAAGTAGGCAGTGGGCACGCAGCAGGCTGAAACTCAACTTGGTCGTTGCCGTCGCGGCTCAGTCTTCAAGTATGACTCATGTGTGTGCAGGTCTGTATGAGCTGGGATGCTCATTGTGTGCAGGTGTACCGTGTATGCTGGCAGAACCTAGCAGCTGTCCATTGTCTGGACTCTATATGCAGAGAGGAAAAGACAACAAAACGACACAGTCTTGGGTAAATAAATAAAAAATAACAATACGTGCAAACAACATGTCAACTACAAGTCAGCTACGAACTTCAGGAAAGAAAAGTCAGTAACATCAGTAAAAGTTTACTGACGCGTCAGTAAACAACCATGGATATACATATCCATGATCGCCTGCATGAAAAGTAGCGAAACACTCCTTAATAGGAGCAACATGGAATGATGCACTTGAATCCACAATCCATGTTTGTGACAACATCATTCACAGTAAGCAAGGGATCAATCACATCCCTCTTGGTGATCTGCATATCCTCTTAATGAATATTAAGTGAAGCATCGTTAACTTTCGCATGATCTTGTTTCATAGTAGCACATAGAATATCTTTTGTATCTAATAGCTTCTCAATGACGATACTAGAGGCCACATTGGCCTTCTCTTTGTCCTTGTTCTCTGAGCTTTCATGTGTTTCATTCTTGTTGTCTTTTTTTCTTCTTGTCATCTGTGTTCTTCTTTCTTTCTAGTTAAGCTTTGTAGTATTTGCAATCAGGCTTCTTGTGACTTTTCCTACCACATTGGTAACAAGTCACTTCTGCCTTGCCTTTGCTTTTGCTCTTGTTTCTTTATGCATTTCCACTTTTCTTTACTGTTCTACCTCTAGCCACATTGGTTGAATCACTATCCTCTCCATTGGCTTTCCTCTTGATTTTTCGTTCATAATAGAACCCCTTACAACATCAAAGGTAAGATTCGGGTTATTCAAAAGTGAAACAACAAATGTTTCCCATGAATCAGGTAAGTTCATCAACGAGAAGATGGCCTTAAGCTTATCATCAAATGCAGGTAATGTGGAATCGTACAATTGCGAGAGAGTACCTTTACAAGCAGATAAGTGCTTAGCTACACTTCTTGAATCATCAAGCTATACACCCACTAGCTTATGCATAAGATGCAATTGATTTGCAGGCATGGTATTTTCATTTGTGGCTACCTCAAAAGCACTTGTAAGGTCCTTCAGATCCATTAAAATTTCATTTGATATAAGTGATGGCCTTCTTCATTAGGTTCATCCATGCTACATCTATCATATCTTCAGGCTTGAATTTCTCAAGAGCTTCTTTGCAATCTTTAAGAAAGACGATTCCAATCATTCTTTCTTTCTGCAAATCAAAGCCGCTACTCTTAAATCTTTTGATTTCAAACATGTTTTTGACATCAGAGGAGATAGAATCCATGTTTGGACAGAGAGAGCTTCAAAGTTTCATAAACAATCTAAAATTGACACATTATTTGTGCACAATCACTTGACGAGGCTATAATTGAGAAATTAAGCCTAAAAGTTGTTCAAAACTTAGAAAAACCAAATTCTAAACTGTTTTTGTAGAAAATACGAGAAAAACAGCCAACTCTAATTGCATGGAAAACAACAAATTTGTTATTTTTCAGCCACAAAAAACATATATAGACTCAAAACAGAGTCAATGGGTGCTTGTTGTCACAAAAGCCCCTTTTGTAGCAACGACTTGTAAGATCAGAGAAATGACACACTGGATTAAGTTTCTAGGAAGTATGTATGTACTTCCACAATCCTTATACATGTACTCTCACTTGAAATGAGAGAGAATCTTTGCAACAAAGGATTTGTAAATGAAAAATGAGATGTAGGTTCTGAAAATGACCTTTGGGAATAAAAGAAGCACAATAGAAGAGGTTCTTCACAATAAAACTCTTCGAAAAACTCGAAAATTGCTTTAACTTTGTTGCGGGCTGAAGTAATCCTTCAAAAAGAGCACTTTTTTAGTGAAAAATGAAAGCTTTCCACAATGATTTTTTCTCAAATGAAAGAAAATGCCTTAAGCTTAGCATAGGTTGAAGTAGAAAAGCATTTGGAGCAACTTTGTTGCGATGGAACAACTCAAAGCTTTGATACTAATTGAAAGATGCCGTAGAGAGCTATGTGGTTGTGTGCTCGGTTGCTCCAAGTGTCAAAGGAGTGGGCTGTTGCGTGAGGAGAAAGTAGTAAGAGAAACCTATGCAAAAATCTGGAGAAGAAGATGGAGAAGTTGAAGTTGAAGAAGTCCCATTCAAGTTATGAGAGTTTTGGGACCAAGTCATATTGGTTAGTGACTTTTTAAGTGATTTGTGTGTGTTCATACATGGCCTATGACCAAAAGTCATAAAAATAATGTAAATGCCTATAAGCTATAACTCCCCAATTTGGGGTCCAAAAGATATAACAAAAATATGTCTGGAACGCTCTCGGAGAGAGCTATCAGTTTAAAGGGTCAAACTATACAAAAGGAGAGTCCTTGGGGCCTTTATTTTGAGAGAGAGAGAGAGAGAGAGAGAGAGAGAGAGAGAGAGAGAGAGAGAGAGAGAGAGAGAGAGAGAGAGAGAGAGAGAGAGAGAGAGAGAGAGAGAGAGAGAGAGAGAGAGAGAGAGAGAGAGAGAGAGAAGAAAGAAATTCATATTAACATCTACCAAAAGGCGAAACTTGGCCTATGAGACAAAACCATGTACAAACTATGGTCATCTCTGTGTAGCAATGAAAAGAAAAATACTCACTACAAAAAAGAACTATGTAGGTTGAAAACAACAAGATGATGGTGTACCTAACAATGGTGGAGTAGTGGAGATAGAGTAGTGGTGCGTGGGGAAAGCGTGGCTCTGACTCTGTAGATAATGCCACCTAATACATGGGGACCTATGTGGGGGGGGGGGGGGGGGGCGGGGTTTGAATGTGTATGCCCTAATTGGTACAAATGGGTGGAAGAGGATGGAGTATGTGGTACATCGGCAATGGACTCAATACGTCCTGCACGAGGGAGACCCGAGTCATGGTGATGCATCTCTGCTCTATCTTGTGGTCGTGGCCTATCTTGATGCGGGAGATGTCCTCGTGATGCAGTCGTGGTCGTCGGTACCCAACCTTACGTGGTCTTCGTCGCCCTCTCTCTGCCGTTGCTAGCTCGAGCGTGAGCCCTATGCCTCTGGAAGGTTGGTCTAGATGTGGCTCAAGTCGTGGAAAGAACTAAGTAATAGTTTGCTGGTGCCTGTCTGTGTTTGATGTGTGCGCTATAGCGTCTGCCCATGTCTCTCATATGCTACCATGATGAAGAGACCCATCCTCCACAGGTCTACTGTGGTCATGCATAACTGGAGTGACTCCTCATTCTGGAACTGTGCTCGTAGGTCTGAGTATGCTGGGCATCTCGTAATCAAGTGCTCTTCACTCTCTATCTCTGTATGGCATATTGGGCACCACCTTCCCTCTCGAGGAACTCCTCTGGCGCGACCTCTCTCGATCTTGAGCTAATGTGATGAAACTTGAAGCTTCCCAATGATGATATGGAGGTGGTGTGGTAGGTATGTCTAGATGTAACATGGATCTCGATGAAGCCATGATCTAAGATCCATAGGAAATGCTCACGGTAGTAGAGCATTTTCGGTGGCAATGGATCTCTCGGGTTGATTGATATCCTCTCTATGTATGTATGCCATATCTCGTAACGAATGATCCTATTCCTCTTCTGGTGGGAGAGCGAGTAGTTGGGCGAGTGGAGTCATATCATACTAGCGGTAGTATGTCTATGTCAAGTCCATGGTGGGCCAGCCAATCTCGTGTCTGTGCATACCATGAGGAGGTGTCCTCCACCAACGCCATGTTGTGTGATGCCTGGAAAGCTCTATAAGTGATGTGTCTCTATCCATGCCCTGGATCTTGTGTAATAAGCATACTATCTGGAAGAGTGCCGTTACTAGCATCGGTGGTGTAGCGAGCTCTGCCCGTATGATATTGTGGGGTACCGGGGGTTTGCTACGGATGAGTTAGACAATCATGAGAACCTGCAGTCTCTCCACCACTGTCCATGCTGATGCTGATAACCCTGGTCTCCATATGGTTGCTCCATACATGAGTGCTCGGGTAACTAGTGTCGAAGAGCCACCCCTTTGTGTGGGGCTCTAGAAAGTAGGCCCGGTGGTAGTCTCTCCATCAAAGCTAATGCTGCATATCCTCGTGTGATGCAATCTTGGGCTGCTTGAGACATGGAGAAAGCCCTCCAGGCTGGCGTGAATGTCACACCCAGGTATACATATGAGCTGACTACCTCGATGGGGCTGCCTGCTGCTGTGAAAGAACTGTGTCTCCTCACTTGCACTGATGTATGAAAGATCAGAACCTTGGTTTTACCAAGGCTCACGGATAGCCCTATGTGTGTGCAGAAATCGTCTAGGCCGTGCAAGTGATGTTGTAGACCCTCTGCAGACTCTGAAACCAAGACAATATCATAAGCATATAAAAGAATGTGGACTGTGGTCCCTCGTACCTCAGTGCCATCTCCTCCCTCCTGTTATATGCCTCCCTCATGCTATATGAAGTCCACTATCTCATCAACGTATAACCCAAAAAGTATGGGCGAAAGGGGGCACCTTGCTTCACCCCGATGGTGCTAGCAAGTGATTCTGATAGGCCGCCCGAACATCTCACTCTACCTGATACTCTCTCATTTAGGGCGTAGATCCCCCATATCATCTCCTGTGGAGCCTCGATATCGAGTAGACATATGAAGAGGCTCTCCCTAGGAATTGTGTCGAAGGCTTTGCGGAAGTCCACAAAGCAGCAGTATAATCTCGTGTGATGCGATCTCAAGTTTCCTGAGACATGGAGAAAGCCTTGGAGGTTGCTGTGAACGTCATGCCCAGATATACATATGAGATGACTACCTCGATGGATCCACCTGCGGTTGCGAAAGAACTCTGCCTCCTCACCTGCACTAACGTATGAAAGATTAGAACCTTGATTTTACCAAGATTCACTGATAGCCCTCTATGTGTGCAGAAGTCGTCTAGACCGTGTAAATGGTGTTGTAGACCCTATGCAGACACTGAAACCAAGATGATAACATCAGCATATAAAAGAATATGGACCATGGTCCCTCGTACTTCAATGCCCATCCCCTCCCTCTTGCTGTATGAAGTACACTATCTCATCAATGTATAGCCCAAAAAGTGTGGGCGAGAGAGGGCACCCTTGCTTCACCCCGATGGTGCTAGCAAGTGAATTTGACAGGCCGCTCGGACATCTCACTCTATGTGATACTCTCTCATATAGGGCGTAGATCCCCCATATCATCTCCTCTGGAGTCCCGATGTCGAGTAGACATCTGAAGAGGCTCTCCTTGGGAATTGTGTCGAAGGCTTTGCGGAAGTCCACAAAGCAGCAGTATAATCTCCTCTTTCTCACTCTTGTCTCTAGTACCGCTCCATGTAACTTGGCTAATGTGGGACCAATCATGATCGTCCGATATGTGGCTGGATCCATAACATCGCTTGACTTATGAATTGGCACAATGGTGTGCTCAATCCATGAGTCAGGGAACCCTTAAACTAGTGCACGGTTGAAGAGGTGGGCAATGAGCGGTGCTAGAGTCGTGCGTCCATATATGAGATGCTCTGCTTGTAAACCGAACTGGTCATGGGCCTTGCCATGTTGTAGATGAGCAATGGGGCGGCTCACCATAGTGGGTGTGAAGAAATAAGAGGTAGTATGGAGTAAGCTTTGTGGCCTGGGAATAGGGGGCTGGTCTGGGATTTGGTATAGGCTCTGTGCATAGCTATGCCAAGTACTCGGGTCTTTTAATGGGTGTTTGCTGCCTTCTCTCTCTCATACGTCGCCACGCCACTACAGTTTCTTGACTTATGAGCAAGTGGTAGACATCCCAATATTGTCTCTCCTCCCATTCTCACCACTTGCGACGAGTAAGGCTCTGCATACGGCGCTGGGCCTATCTGTGTGTAATATCCCCTCTATGCTCTAATATCCTCATATGCTTCCTTAGCTCTCGGCAATCTGCATCATACCAACGGTCCTGGCGTATGGATCTTGTGCATAGAGGATATGTATGTGTGCAATGTGGAAAGTTGTGTAGAGCAGAGTCATGTAGGATGGTGGTGAGATGTGATGTGAGTGTGTCTAAAGGTGGGAGAGTAGGGGGGTGTGTAAGTGATGTGCATAAACATGTGAGAGCTCATGTGTGAAGTGTATCGTGGTGTGTGGTGTAATGAGTGGTGCAGGATCTGATGGAATAGATTATAGGAGATGAAAGTGTGAATGTGATAAACGTGTGGTCAGCACCGAGTGGACGTCGTCCAATACTAAGCGAGGCAATAAGCGAAGCTCCAAGGATGGTGCCCAGAATGTAGTTTACTGTGCTCTCGCTTCCCCCGTGAGAGAAGTAAGTCCGCCCGAGCCTGGTCAACGGGTCATCCCGTTTTATATAACAAGATGGTGTCGGCTCCCTAGCTCAAGGAGATGTCTTCCATACCTGGTGGTGTCGTGACCCATATCCGTTGATGTCTATTGGTCCTCGTCTCATCTGGATCTGTGTTCCTCATGATATGTGGATGCTCCATGTCATATGACTCACACTGATGTGATTGGGTACAGCCATTGAAGTCCCCCATAAGGAAGACTTTACCTAGGGTGGTATAATGTAGTATCTCATTTGAAAGTGTTGTGTATGGTGACTCTCTGTCCCAAGTCGGTCCCCCAAGGTTCTGTCGTGCATGTTAGGATCCGCCTAGTGGAAAGTAACATATGGAAATGTAGACCCAACTCTCCAGTGTTATCTCCATGCGGATCTATATGTATCATGCCTCCTCGTCTCTGCCCATGATATGGATCCGGCTTTGTATCTGGCGACACCCCTCGACGCTCGTGTTGTACTCTGTCTCGTCGTGGTCTTGAATGCAGATTTGCGGTGAAAACCTGCAATGTGAGGTAGGCCCCGTTTAGGTCTCTCCTGTGTCTCTGTGATGCATGCAGAGTCATGAGTATCTAGGATCTCCTCGAGTCGGTCTGACCGTGTCCAAAGTGCTCCATTGCAGTTCCACGCTGCTCCCTTGAGTGGTGACTCCTGGCGTGGTGTTACCTCATAGGCCACGTATCCCTATTTGATAGGGTGTCCATCGATGAAGATTTTACCATCACAATAAAAAGCCTTTCTTCTTCTCGCCATGCCTGTAAGATCTGGGGCATAGATGAAAGCTAGAGGATATGCTCTCATCAGGGCTACTTGCTCCGCAATTGCCTCGCAACGTCGGGCTCGAATCTCCTCTATCTGGTGATGGTATAGCCTCACTCCTTTGAGCCCTGTGACTCGTGGTCGTTGTCTAGCTCGACTCACCTAAGCCTGCTGTAGAGTCACTCCTCGCTAGGAAACAGGTGGGGAGGGGACTCTAGAGCGCTGGAAAAAATTAGTGAGCTACAGCTGTCTCCTCTCCACCTGTGTAGCTGTGTGTCACAGTGGTAAGAGTGCATCTCTATGTCTCTCAATCTCTATCAAGAAACGTCCTAACTGTCTCTGATCTCGGGAGTCCATAATCTCTCGTAGGGTGGGCTGTCCTCCGAACAAAGTCTCATATTTGTCTCTAATCTTAGTGTATGCTCTGCATCGACATACAAAATGATCCTCACTCTCCACCTCCTCTCTACATAGTTTGCAGATCCGGTCTGCTCTCGGGACCCCACTGTGTCTCCCACTCTTTATCTCGAGTCTGTGTTATGCGACATTTAGTTTGCCAATCGCTACTCGTGAACTCTGTGGCATATAGATGTCCATATAGCGTGGTCTCTATATGAACCCATCTGACATAATGGTGAGAAACTGGTCTTTGTAGTCTGACATCCTCTCCTCTAAACTGGGTGATCTCCATACTCTCTTGATGTAGAGCCTCCATAAGTCCTGTCTGATCACCAGATTCCTCTCGTTGCGAGAGAGGTGATAGTAAGGTGAGTCCAAGTGGTATTAAATAGGTGGCAAACTCTCCAGATCTAGCCCATGTGTCGCGAACCAAGTTGTGACCTTTGAGTACAGGGCTCTGTCATGTCCACTCTGAGATAGCTGTATAGCTGCCTCAAAGGCTCTGCGAGTGAGTCTGTCGTGTGGTAACTCCCTCACCCTCTGAGTGAAACTCACTGTCTGGAATAGTGCCTCGAGGACCATGGGTGGTGCCGAGAGCTGTGCTCGGATGATGTCATGTGGTATGGTCTGCTTGCTATGGAACAAGCGTGAGATCATACATACCTGGGGCCTCTCAATCTGTGCCCACTGATCCACCGTCAAGCCTGGTGCCCATACTGTCGCTGAATACATCAAGGTAGGGGTGATTAGTGTGTCGAAAAGCCACCCCTTCGGGCGGGTTCCTCGAAGTGTACACCTCCGCTCTAGCATGGCCAGGGCTGCATACCCTCGGGTGAGTCTATCAATAGCTGCCTGCCTCATGGTGAAAGGCCCTGGTAGATTGGTGAAAGTAACTCCCAAGTAGACGTATGAAGTAGCCACCTCGATGTGCCCTCTTGCTATGGTGAAGATGGCTGTACGCCTCATTGCATTGGATGTGTGAAAGATCATGACCTTAATTTTGCCAAGGTTCACAACCAGTCATCTATGCGAGCAAAAATCATCCAAGGCTCCGAGGTGACATTGGAGCCCCTCGTGATTCTGAAATCAAAACAATGTCATCGGCATATAAAAGAATGTGGACTGGGGTACCTCCCAGATTGCTCCCCTCTCCGCCTGCTTGTAGTATGTAATCGGAGATCTCATCAATGTAAAGCCCAAAAAGTGTCGGGAAGAGTGGACAACCTTGCTTAACACCAATGGTGCCAGCAATGGGCTCTGATAAACCTCTAGGGCATCGAACTCGACCAAACACCTTCTCGTAGAGAGTGTAGATGGCCCATATCATCTCTATCGGGATCCCAAGGCTAATAGGCACTGGAAGAGCCTCTCATGTGGAATTGTAGACACAGAGAGAGAGAGAGAGAGAGAGAGAGAGAGAGAGAGAGAGAGAGAGAGAGAGAGAGAGAGAGAGAGAGAGAGAGAGAGAGAGAGAGAGAGAGAGAGAGAGAGAGAGAGAGAGAGAGAGAGAGAGAGAGAGAGAGAGAGAGAGAGAGAGAGAGAGAGGAGAGAGAGAGAGAGAGAGAGAGAGAGAGAGAGAGAGAGAGAGAGAGAGAGAGAGAGAGAGAGAGAGAGAGAGAGAGAGAGAGACCGCAGATCCTTATGCATGGATTAAAGTTGGAGAAAATGAGCCTTGTCCTTCTTCGCAGCCTAACAAAGGCAGTGTAAAGAACAGAAATAGAAAAAAGCGTATGGCTCAGAGGGATGCTTTTATAAAGGTTAGTGTGATTTTCATCAGGTAGTTAAATATTGCGAAGTATTGCTGTTCTTTGCATATATTAGAAAATTGTTGAAATCCTGCAGGCAGAGGCTCAGAAGCGAATTGCACAATGCAGAGCGGCTGAAGCCAAGAGATTAGAAGCACGCAAGAAGCGTTGGAAAGAGGGGGCTGCACGAGCTCGGGCATGGAAAGAGAAGAAATTAGCAGAAGCGAAAGAAGCTGAAGCAAAGAAAGCTGAAGCTGGTCTGGATGTGGCTGTGGTGTGAGCTCATTGATACCTTTGCATAACGATCCCAAGAGAATTTAAGTTTGTAGGATTTTGACAGAATGTACTGGCAATCTTTTCAGATTATGATTAGTGGAAAAAGTTGCATTCATCTCTGAATTTCCAAAGTTTATCAGAATGAATTCCTGTTTGAGTGAACGTATTAGATTCGATATCGGTTTCACTTTTTTTCTTGCTTGTCATCCACCACAAGGATCTATTATGAGACCTGAATCTGAGAACTGTTCTGAACCTGCATTATATTCTGAACCTGATAGGTTTTCTAATCTCTTAGTAATCTCTCTATAATGCTTAGATTATGATCTTAACCTAGTTGTATTGATAATTTGTCAATTATGGACTGGTTCCAAATTGCAAAATGTATACCGAGAAAAGGTGAAAATGGTTTCTGGTCAAGTTAATCATGCCATGGCATCAAGCCCCAATGATAACTGGGAATATTTGAATGTATTATTTGCAGTCATCCAACTTAGCTTGCGGTTGTACATGTTTTTGTTCGATTGCCGTATTCATCTTCGCTGCACACGTTTTAAAATTTATCACATGTGCACCAGATTGTGTGTATCAAATGAATTGTTGCCACCTTGCAAAATTGGCCCTCTATGATTCACCATTCCCATTGTTCAAATGAGTACTTATTCCACCTGTATGTTTCTAGGGTAGACAATTGTTGGGTCTAGAATCAAGTGCACTCTAGATTTGATCAATTGCTGAGATTTTGCATGTGCCTCTTCTTCTCAAACAAGGCATTACCTTTTCTTTATTTTGTTCATCGGGCTTTGATATGAATCTATTTCATGATGCTATATGCTTTGTTGAACAATCACAAAGGGTTTAGTGATTGTAAAAATTGACTTAGACCGACATGCATGCTCAAGTTTGGTCTATGCGGTGGAATTTTCTTTTGTGCCTGCTTGTGTGTGTGTGTGTTGGGGAGGGGAGGGGGGAGGGGAAGGAGGGAGGGAGGGAGGGAGAGAGAGAGAGAGAGAGAGAGAGAGAGAGAGAGAGAGAGAGAGAGAGAGAGAGAGAGAGAGAGAGAGAGAGAGAGAGAGAGAGAGAGAGAGAGAGAGAGAGAGAGAGAGAGAGAGAGAGAGAGAGAGAGAGAGAGAGAGAGAGAGAGAGAGAGAGAGAGAGAGAGAGAGAGAGAGAGAGAGAGAGAGAGAGAGAGAAGAGAAGAGAAGTTGGTCCCACATAATTAAATCATTCAATCATATGTAGATGTACCCAAACATCTACATATGAAAGAAAGAAGGTTCATATGAAAAAGGACTGCATATGGACTAGTGCATATCGATTGTGTTTCAAAGACCTTCCATTAGAAGGAAAGAGTGTGCACTATCTGAAATATTCTACAAAATATCAAAGCATGGAATTGTTGGTACTTATCAAAATTCCAACCTAAGAGATGTGTATGCTCAAATAAGAAGCACAACACAAAGTTAACAGTAGTTTTTTTAATGTAATTTTCTTAAAGGATAGGAAACATTTAGTGTTTATTCATTTATTTTATGAAGCTAATTTGAGTATTGGCACAAAAATTATACTGATGTCAGATAGTGTTCAGTTCTTATCAAAATCATGAACTTCCCATTTTCATTGTTGTTAATGCAATAAATTCTATTTTATGTTTATGTACTGGAACAATTTTGTATGCATGAGTAGAGATTTGTAATGACTTTTACGAGGTTTATAGCATAAAGTTAATCTCGTGTGTTATGACAATGTTGTAGTGATGGTATGAATGGGACTCATTTTTTATCATCAAAATACTATAAGAATATTTTTTTGACAAAGTTAGGAGTCAAATTTCCATGTCATTCTTTCAAATAAAAAAATGGTATTATTTTTCTATGCTAAGAAAAGGTCATTTGATGAGAAAAGATCACATATGCTACATGATTAACAATATGTTAGTTTGTTATGTATAAAGTAGTTTATAATGTTTATAGAATATTTTGATTGATATTATATACCTTATAATATCATTGAGAGAAACTATTTTTGTAGGATGAAATAATATTCCATACACATTTGGAATATGGCTATTCAATGAAACATTGAGATGGTTAGTGGCATATGAGATAGGTACATGAATTATTGGCTCAAAGGTATGTACATATTTACAAGATACTATATGATGGTTTTTGAAATAAAGCAACTGGTGATTTTAGTGTTTTATGCATCAATATGATATAAAAAGGCTCTTACAATGTATACATATATAATAAGCATAGTATATTGTTGCAAATTTTGTATTATAAAAATGAATTTCTTAAACCCTAAGACTTATGTTAGATGTTTATATGACTTTAAATCAACATTAGAAAAGTACCAATAAGAGACTTATAAGGAATTTTGGTCATGAACTCCTTTTCCTCATTTGATTTGGGGCAATCATCCTTGCTCAACTTCACATATGTGGGTAAAGGTGTACTCAATGCCTTTCCACCCTGTATATTGAACCTTTGAAATACTTTGGATATGTACTCACTTTGAGACAAATATATGCATCTTTTGCTCCTATCATGAGTAATGCACATGCAAAGAATATGTTTGGCATCCCCCAAATCCTTCATATCAAATGTCTGACTCAAATTCTTTTTGAGAATCGACAAGTCATAAGAAACTTCCCAACAATCAACATATCATCCACATAAAGTATCAAGCATGTCAAGTTGCCATCTGAGCATCTCTTTGTGTAGAGACAATGATCCTCATTGCTTCGAGAATAGCCTTGAGGATTCATAAAAGCATCAAAGTTTTGGTACCATTGTCTAGGGGACTCTTTAAGTCCATATAAGCTCTTCTTTAGCTTACAAACTAGACTTTCTTTGCAAGGAACTACATAACCGTCTGGTTGTTCCATACAGATCTCATATGTAAGATCTCCATGCAAGAAAGTAGTTTTCACATCCATTCGGACTAGCTCTAAGTCCTCCATTGCAACGAATCCAAGCAAAATTCGAAGGGTAGTCATCCTGATCACTAGAGAGAAGATTTCCTCGAAATCAACACCATGATGTTGGTTAAACCCTTTGCAACAATTCATGCTTTATACTTTGGAGAAGCACTATCTAATGTGAATTTCAGCTAA
>CM035430.1:98614865-98744865 GCA_020310875.1 Ceratopteris richardii | reverse complement strand
CATATTAAACTTCTTCAGTAAGTTTAGGAGATACCTTTCTTGCGTAACATATACACCATGATCTGTGTATGTGATTTCCATTCCAAGAAAGTATGATAACTTTCCTAGATCACTGATCTGAAACTCCTTTTTGAGTAATCTCTTTACTTCTTTAATTCCTTCATCTGACGTACTTGTGATTATAATGTCGTCTACATAAATGCAAATGTAGATTATACCTTCTTGTGTTCTCTTGATGAGTAGACTTGCATCTGCCTTCGAACTTTGGTATCCAAGTTCATTGAGATATTTCACAAGCCTGTAATTCCAAGCTCTTGGAGCTTGCTTCAGTCCGTAAAGTGCTTTTCTTAATCTACAAACAAAATTTGGGTATCTGGAACTTACAAACCCTTCCGGTTGTTCCATGTAGACTTCATCTGATATGTATCCATTCAGAAATGTGTTCTTTATATCCAGCTGACTTAGCTTCCATCCTTTTGATGCCGCTATAGCAATCACTGTCCTTATGGTTGACATCTTTGCCACCGGACTAAACGTCTCGTCATAATCTGTGCCATGCGTCTGAGCATAGCCCTTGATAACCAGTCTAGCTTTTTATCTGGCTATCCTTCCATTTGCAAGCTCTTTAACTTTGAAAACCCATTTATTTCCGATCACTTTCTTACCATTTGGTTTTGGAACAAGTTCCCATGTCTTGTTCTCCTCCAGTGCGATAAACTCTTCTTCCATTGCTTCTTGCCTTTACCTTCATCATAGTTCTGAGGTTCTTCATCATCTTTGACCATGTATGCATAATTTTTCTGAGTTATATACGAGGTATCATAAGAATACCTTTCTGGTTGTCTTCTATTCCTGTTTGACCTTCTTGGTTCAAACTCTTCATGTGTATCTGAATACACATCTTCATCAAATCCCTGTTCATCTTCATTTCTCATACCTGATCTGATCCTGGACGTACTCGCCTGCATATAGTCTTCATCTCTATTCACCTGCACAATCGATTTCCCTTTCTCTTTTCTTTTTATTCCTTCTTCAAATTCTTCCGTTGTATGACTCTGATCTGTATACCAGCTTTTCTGTTCATCAAATGTAACATCTCTGGAAACAGTAAACTGTTTTGTTAGAGGACTCCATAACCTATAACCCATCTGCTTTTCATCATATCCGACGAACACATATTTCTCTGCTTTTGGTTCAAGCTTATGTCTGAGTTGTGACGGTACATAAGCATAAGCTACTGATCCAAACACTTTGCAATGATCAAGTTTTGGCTTCTTTTCCCACCAAGCTTCATACGGGGTCATTCCATCTAATGCCGTACATGGTAATCTGTTTACCAAGTATGTAGCTGTATTTACAGCTTCAGCCCAAAGATAATTTGGACAATCTTTTTCTCTTAGCATAGCTCGTGCAAACTCAACTAGAGTTCGGTTCCTTCTTTCTGCTACACCATTTTGTTGTGGTGTATACCTGCAGGTTATTTCTCTCTTGATACCTGCATTCCACAGATAGTCATTGAACTCTCGGGAGAAGTATTCTCCCCCTCCATCAGACCTCAGTCTCTTCAGTTTTCGACCTATGAGTCTTTCAGCATATGCATGAAAATGTCTGAAAGCTCCAAACACTTCTGATTTCTCTTTCAAAACATAAAGATTTATCCATCTTGTAGCATCATCAATGAATAAAACATAATACCTCGATCCGCTGATTGATCCTTCTTTTGTTGGACCCCATACATCTGTATGAATGAGTTCGAGTACTCCATCATGTTTGAATCCTTTTTTCTGGAAAGGTAACCTATGGGCTTTTCCCATTTGACATGCTTTGCACTTATGAATCATATGTTGATTCTGTACATTCGGTAATCCCAGTTTTGATTGATTCGCAATCATAGCTTTAATTCCTTTTTCATTAAAATGACCTAATCTCTTATGCCAGAGATCAAGTTCTGTAATCACCTTTTCACCATGTGTGAGCAACGCTTGGCCAATATTCCCTTGTACTCTTAAAGTAAAGAGTCTACCTTCTTTCTTACCAGAGACGATCTGATTATATCCGTTCTCGGGATCTTCTACAAATACTCCTTCATTTGTAAATCTGACCTGAAAACCTTTCTCAACCATTTGTCCTATGCTAATCAAATTTTTTGGTATTGTTGGAACATACAGAACATTGGTTAGCAAATTTGCTCCACTCTTACACCACTTTTCCAATTGAATGTACACTATGCCTCGTATTGTCACCTGTTTGAACAGTATGACTGGAACTACCTTTTTCCAATTCTGACATCAGTTCTATATTTCCTGACAAGTGATTAGAACATCCAGAGTCAATGTAAAATACCTTTAGGTCTTCGTTATCTGATGTGCTGATTGAGTTCATCATCAACGATGTATGACTTTCATTTTGAGTGTCATTTGCGTAGTTGTTGTAGGTGGTGTTGTAGGATTGATTCTGTCCCCAACCTCTTGCTCCACCTCTACCATAGCCTCCTCTTTGATTCTGTCTTCCTCTTTGAAAGTTATACTGATATCTTCCACTTCTACCTCTGCTGTTACTGTTCTGATTTTGATTTGATCCTTGTTGATTGTGCCAACAGTCATGAGCCAAATGATTACTTAGTCCACAAATCCAGCAAGCCTTCTTATTGTTATTCTGGCTACCTCTTCCTCTTCCAAAACCTCTTGCTCTTCCTCTGCCGGTGCTTTTACCTCTTGCATAATAAGCCTGAGAACTCGACTCTTCTTCGTCTTTTGACTTGCCTTTATCCTTCTTCTTGTTCTTCATGTACATTGCAGAACTTTGTCCTTTATCTGCATCTCCTTTCAGGTCTTGCTCATATGTGAGCATCAAACCAAGCAACTGATTTAAATCTGGTACAAAATGATTTAAAGAAAGTTCAGTTGAGAGTACGAAGGGTTTCCACCTTTCATCTCCTCTCAAACCTGTGAGCATTTGCGCTATCAATCTGTGATCTTCGACATCTTCATTTATGGATCCAAGACTATCTGCTAGATCTTTCATCTTAGTAACGTATTTGATTCGACTTCTTTTTGAACGTTGTAAATTCGGACCATAATCTAGCCTTCCTAGCTTTCGTAGTATTTTGGAAATGATCTTCCAATGCACTCCATATGTCCTCCGCTTTCTCCAGACCTCTAATGTGCGGTTGTAGATGGTCTGTAACGGTATTATAAATGTAAGCTCTTGCCGTTGCATCTTTCTTCTGCCACAGCTTCAAGGCTTCTAATTCTTCTTTTTCCGGTTGACTATCATCTTCGAAAGTCGGCTTCTTTTCTTCTCCGGTCACATACATCATTAAGTCCTTACTCATAAGTAAGGCTTCCATGCGCATTACCCATGCGGGATAATTATCTCTGTCCAATTTATCAATTTGGACATGATCTGCCATGATCTTCTTGTTTCTGTTACTTCCGATGACCTTTTGAGAATCTTTCTCCTCCTCAGAATCTTTCTCGTTCTGGTACCACTTCTTGTGGTTAACCGGCTCTGATATCAATTATGGTGAATACTCTGGCTCTGATACCACTTGTTAGTGATACTTTCGCTCTTGTACCACTTATTGGTGGTTGTCACGGCAAAGGCTTGAACCTTGTTAAGCCTGCGGAAATCGCCGCGCCATCGAAAAGATTGGCTAAGCTAAAGCGATATTAGAACACCTCTATAATCAGCAGTAGCTTAGCAAAGTTACTGTTGCTCAAACATATAGGACTGCATTTGAATCTACTGAAAAATTCCACCGGAACTTCACCGGACTGACACCGTAGTTATACCAGAATCCTACCGGAATCAACTCCTATTCTGTTTGTAATTACTTCAAGTGAGTATACAAGAAGTAAGGAAGTGATACGTGAACTTCCTTCACTGAGTGAACACTTTCTGAAGTTTAAGAAAAAACTTCTCCGGTTCAGGATGTCTCTTTTCGGTTAGATTTTGCACTGTGTGTACATATCCATTTCACCGTAAACTTTGATGAACTGATATTAGAGATGTCTAGCTATAAGATAAGCTAACTCTCAGTCACAACTTTAATTTACTCTGCGAGATATACTTTGTTGTTCTACCGGAAAACTCGTTTTCTGAAAAAACTGTAACTGACCGAATTCGTTGACTAATATTACTTTAATTGACCGAGACATTCGTTGACTGAGAGAGTACCGGGGGACACGTTTACTAACGAACTGTAACTGTTAACGGTTAACAAACTTTTTATCTTAACGCGAAAATACTCAGAGTTCTTCACATACAAACAGTGCGCGCAAACTTCCACATGAACATGTGTTTTCTATTAGAGAAGATGTGTACAAATTAAGCTTGGCCTCTTCTTGCTCAAGCTATGGAAACTCTCCTACACTGAGTAGTTTCTTCTACCATCTCTCTCAGATGAAACACCTGACATTTCAGGTTTCTGTTATTCATCTGTACATACGCATTCTATGGCATCTTCTGAGAACTTCTCACTCTCTCTCTCTCTCTCATACACGATCTCTGGCGTCTTCTCACTTTCTCAAATTCTATCCTCCTCTAGTCTGACCTCTTTATGTGCTCTATTTATACTGCGCGCTCTTCTCATGCATGTTCTAGCTCGCACTTCCCTCTTGCACGTTCTCTTGTATATACAGTTTGATTTGGTGTAACGAACTCTGATTCTGCAAGATTCTGTACTGTACATAACGGCCGTGATTTTGAAGGCTTTTGATTTTCTGAATATTTGATTCCGCTTATCTTTATCTTTCTTTGTCTGTACGTCAAATTCGTGAGTGATTCTTCAACAATAGATAGATAGTTAGATACATAGATAGATAGATAGATAGATAGATAGATAGATAGATAGATAGATAGATAGATAGATAGATAGATAGATAGATAGATAGATAGATAGATCAGCAAAGAATGGCAACAACAGGGGCGGGAGGGAGGGAAAATGGGGTAAATGGTGGGGGAATTATAAAGAAGGGTGGGAGGGTGGGTAAATGGGCAAAATGAGGCGCAAGAGAGCTAAAGTAATGGCAAAATCTTCTCCAATTGGGTGGAGAGCAACACCACCAAACTCAAGCATGGAACAAAGAAGAGTATACTCACAAAAGAAAGAGTGTGAGTGACTGAAAGTGAGTAGACCAAGAAATGGGTAAACTTGCATGGATTAGAAATGAGCTTGCCAAGAGCATGGGGGGAGAGGCCCTACTTATATAGATTTGAGAGGGGTTCTCCAATGTACATCTAGTGTTGGATAATTCCCATTAAATGCGAATGAATACAATGGTAGAAGCAATTGGCAGGGTACCCAAATACAAAAGAGATTCAATATAAAAATGGAAATAAACTAGGAAATGGAGTGCCTCTTGGATACAAAATGGAGATGCACTCATGCGCATACAAATGTAAATGATGTAGTGTTGGAGTTCGAGGTCTGTAGAAGCATGCAAACAGCACAAGGAAGAAGAAGAAGCTTGGAGCACAACACACAATACTGAATGTATTACCACTAGAATGTACAAAGATACCTAACCCATTAGGGCAATAGAAGTATATACAAATCGAGGGGGAAAAACCTCCTAAAGAGGGAAAAGAGTGCCTCGGCGGTCCTAGTGTTTTCACACACATCATTATCTAAATATATCAACAAATCCCCCTCGGGAGTGATGCGGTGAACAAGAAGCTGGCACTCATGTATAAGGAAGTGCCAAGCTATGTGGAATTAATCCACAAAAGGAAGTAAGCCCAAAGCTTTGCGGAAAGCTTCAAGCTTCTCCCTAGGCAGAGCCTTCGTGAAGAGATCTGCAATGTTCTCCTACGTGGGCACATAAGACAAGTTGATCTCTCAAGTATCCCTGACATAATGATAATGCACCTCAATGTGCTTAGTGTGATCATGCAACACAAGGTTCCTTGCAACTGCCAATGCACTCTGACTATCAGTGAAGATGGTGGTGGTAGAAGACTGACCAACACCCAAATCAACCATAAGGCATCTGAGCCACACACACTCAAAAGTTGTTGTGAAAGCTGCGCTATACTTAGCCTCACAACTGGAAGTGGCCACAGTAGGCTGCTTCTTGCTCAACTAAGATATACATGAGCTACCAAGCATGAATCAAAAGCCACTAGTGGACACACAAGTGTCAAAGCAACGGGCCGAGTCAGAGTCAGAAAAGGCACGTAAATCTGGCGGTAGTGATCCCCCCTTGGGATAAAACAATCCAAGTAGTCAGGTACCACTCAAGTAGTGAAAGATGCATTTAACCATCTGCCAATGCTTGACACCTGGGCAATGCATAAACCTACTCATCTGTGAGACAACAAACTCAATATCTAGTTGAGTAATGTATAAGTAAATCAAGCATCCAATAGCCTACTATAGAGGACAACATCAAATGCATCTCCAGCATCATGAAGACGCAATCATAAACCTATCTCCATAGGAATGGTAATAAGTTTACAGTCTTCAAGGCCAAAACGCTACAATAATGTGTCAATATATTTCATTTGACACAAAGCCATTCCACCATCAACTTGCATAAAATGAATGCCCAAATTATGATGCAAATGGCCCAAATCAGACATCTCAAATGAGGCATGCAAATCATCCTTAGAATAAGCAGTATGCTTGTCATGAGGACTAGTGAGGAGCAAGTCATCAACATACACAACAATGATAAGAAACACATCATTAGTACGCTTAACATATAAGGTGCTTTTAGTTGGATTGTTCTCAAAACCATGTGCAATAAGATAGGCATGTATCTTTTCATACCAAGCACACTTGTTTTTCGTGCCCTTTCTGCACAAAGCCACGGGGCTGAAAAACATACACTTCTTCATGCAAGTCACCATTCAGAAATGCATTCATTAAAACATATAATGCCTTCTTCAATTTGCACACTTGGTTTTCATGCCCTTTCTGCACAAAGCCATGGGACCAAAAAACGTACAGTTCTTCATGCAAGTCACCATTCAGAAATGCAATTTTAATGTCCAACTGATGTACATTCCAATCATGATGAGATGAAAGTGCATAGATGCTACGAACAGTAGTCATTCAGCATGTAGGAGAAAAGGTTTCATGAAAATCAATGCCTCTTTCCTATGCATAACCCTTTGTAACAAGCATAGCCTTATACCTGTACCATTTTTCATGATAGCATCATATTTTGATTGCATAGCAGCCATCCAATTTTGAGAATTTTGTGCTTCATCAAACGAAACAGGCTCATTCTCATCACAAAGACTAGAGGCAACCATAGCATAGCAAATCTGATGCAAAAGAGGCACTATGAGAGCATGAATGAGTACGACATGATAGAGGAATTTGCTATCATGCAAAGTCTGCACCAACCATTTTGGCATAGTTTTTGCCTCCTCAATATTAGCTCTCTCATCAATAAGTGCATCATGTAAATCTGCATAAAAAATGGAATGATCTACATCATCACATGAAACCTACAAAGGCTGAGAAGTTGCCTCATTAGGACGAGCACTAGAGGTTGAATAGCATCTTCCACAAAAACAACATCATGGCTAACCAAAATGTGTTTATTCTGTGGATGATACACACAATAGCCTTTGCTTTCAGAATCGTACCCAAGAAAAATACATTTTATTGCTTTATCATCCAATTTCCTGCAATGTTGTTCAGGCACTAATGCATATGCCAACAACCAAAGACATGCAGGTGAGCAACATATGGCTTACGACCATGCCAAGCCTCATATGGAGTGATAGACTGCAATGCTTTTTAGTGGGACATTTGTTAAGTACGTATGCTACACACATAACGGCCTCAAGCCAAAAACTATGTGGTAAAGCCTGACTCTTGACCATATAGCTCGCCATCTCTATGAGTGACATATTCTTTCGTTCAGCAACTCCATTCTATTGAGGTGTATACGGCATTGTACACTGATGTTTTATCCCACGTTTAGCCAGAAATGCATTAAAGTCGGAAGACATATATTCCCCCTTCTATCAAAATAGAGGGTGCCCATTTTACATGCTGATTGATTTTCAACAAAAACAAGAAACTGTTTGAAGCACAAACACTTTGGACTTTGCGTTCAATGGATATACCCATGCATGCCTAGAAAAATCATCATTGAAAGTCATGAAGTAAAGATAGTTTCCAAAAGAAGGTGTCTGCATAGGACCACATATATCACTATGTATAAGCTACAATTTTTTAGTATCTCAAACAGAACCATCTTTTGGGAAGGATGAATGCTGCATTTTGCCTAAAATAGAGCCTTCACAAACATGTTTACTAGGTGCCTCAAGTTTGGGCAAAGAGAACACCATTTCATATTTCTACTGGCATAACAAACTAGCAAAATTCAGATGGCCAAAGTGTGCATGCCAAAACTTTGCATCTGACATAGCCTGAGAATCATGTAGTGCACATGATGAATCATTCACAGATTTTTCATAGTCTATGAGCTTATATAGCCCACGACATAAAATGCCAGAAGTAATAATCACATTGCCATTTGACAGATCATTAACTATACATCTGTCATCAATAAATTTTACAACCAAGCCAATCTTGGTTAAAGCTGAAATTGATAACAAATTCTTCTTGATCCTTGGCACAAATACAGCATCTAACAGTGTAAAAGAACTACCATCAGCAGTAGTCACAATGATATTACCAGCTCCCATGACAAGATAAGAGGAGTTGTTGGCGTATGTGATAGTATTCATTATAGGGGCAGGTTCGAGTGAAGTGAAGAAATTGCGTTGCAAGGTAATATGTTTGGTTAAACCACTATCAAAGTACCAAACATTTGAGTCTATTGCAGACATACACTTTTTTGGAGAAAATGGGTCAAAACGGCAAACAATAGTAAACACCCATTCTTCATTCTACACTAGATTAGCATACTCTGTTTTGGATGTAGAGGCCTCTACAACAACCATTCTAGCCTCTTTTTTCTTTGCCTCTTTTGATGGAGAGTGTTAATCTCCAAAAGAAAAAGTTATACTTGATGTTAGAGCACCTCTATATCAAGAATAACGCAAAACTTCTACCAATTTGGAGGACCAATACCAGATTATCAAAATTTTGAACTAACTATGAAGAAAGTCGCTACTCATAAAAGTTTGTTGCACATAACTCACTCATTGACTGAACAAATGTGTAAAGTTTTTTATGAAACTTTGCACAATGTGTCGGTTAAAGATTATGCACCTTCTCAAAGTTAGATAATCTCAAAAGATTCAGTAGAACTTGAGAAATGATCCAAACAATTTACCTATGTTTGAAACTATTCTCTTGTAGAGTCGACTTTCACACTTGCAACTTCTAACACGTAGTTCTCCCAACTAGAATCCGTTTAAGGAAATGCTTTTAGCCATAGATGGCTTACCTTCCAACTTAAATTTTGACTCCTCATTTGTGCAAAACTTTACACTATGCACTGAGAAGTGATCAATTCTTTGACCATCGAGATTGTGCCTGTTTCAGAAGACACTCATCACTTCTTCACATACAAATGTTCCTTCACATAATTCTGTCTGCTTGTTTACAATTAGGCTCTCAAATCTTAAATATAGAAGTATTAACTATGGAATTAGACATCTACAAAAGGATTCCTAAAATGATCAAGCATAGAAGGAGAACACATCAAAATATTGGGCACAACTTTTTCTTCTATTCAGAGAACTTTTACATCTGAATGATGAGAGATGTTCACATCACTTCTAAGATGTCTAATGGCTCTTACAACTTCTAATTCATCATCTTTCATGCTCTCTCATACTTGCCCCGACTTTCTACTTGTATATATAGGCATATATGTACAAGCTCATGACCATTACAAAAGGCATATGTGAGCTAACTATAAATTTAATGTACATATGTACACAAGTCTTCATTTCCTGAATGTGCACTATCTTCAAGCTTCATAAGCTAATCTTTTCTTCAATATTTGAATTCAATCCTTCATCCAAAACATCGATTGATGGTTTTCATGCACCAACATCTCCCCCTCAATCATCAATTGAGGGTTTTCTCTATCTCCTTTATACTTGCCATGTCTTTGAACCTCTGTAGCTTTGGTCCATCCAAGCTTTTCATTAGCATATCTGCAATCTGATCTTTTGTTGAAGTATGTATGACTTCAATCTCCTTATCAATCACCTTCTCTCTTAAGAAGTGATACTAAATCTCAATATGTTTAGTCTTGGCATGAAAAACAGGGTTAGCAGCTAGATACAATGAACTCATATTATCTCCAAGAATAGTGGGTGTACTCTGAATGATGTCAAAACTCTTCATGAGAGTCTTCAACCATATGACTTCCTTTGCAGCTTCAACCATACCTTTATACTCTGCTTTTATAGATGATAAAGCAACTATGTGTTGCTTCTTAGAACACCAAGAGATTAACTTATCTCCCACATAACACAAGTATCCATATGTTGATCTTCTATCATCAGGATTACCTGCCCAGTCTGTATCACTATATATCTTGATGTTTGTATCTGATGTAAACCCATAATACAAACCTTCTTTGAGTGTACCCTTAATGTATCTCAACACTCTTTGTCATGCAACTCAATGTTCTTTCCTAGGATAATGCATAAATTGAGACAACACTCCAACTGCATATGACAAGTCACGTCTAGTTAATGTAGCATAGATTAGACTGCCAACCAGACTTTGATATAGCTTCATATCCTTGAATTCTTCTCCTCCATATCTGCTCAATTTGTGATTCACCTCCATTGGAGTAGGTGCCACCCGGCAGTCTTTCATTTTAAACTTGATTAACAAGTTCTTCAAATACCTTTCTTGAGTTACATGTACTCCATGTTGAGTATATGAAATCTCCATGCCCAAGAATGTGACAAGTCTCCCAAGTCACTAATCTTGAACTCTTTCTCCATTTGTTTCTTGAGGATTTATATTCCCTTCTCATCTGTACCTATAAGAATTATGTCATCAACATATATGCACATGTAAATGAACCCATCATCACTTGCTTTGACAAGCAAGCTATTATCTGCTTTAGATACTTGAAAACCAAGTTCCTTCAAGAACTTCACAAGTCTATAATTCCATGCCCTTGGGGCATGCTTCAAACCATACAAAGCTCTCTTGAGCTTACATACATAATCTGAATACCTTTTATCTAATAGCCATTAAAAAAAGCATTCTTCACATCTAATTGACATAATTTCCAACCTTTACATGCAGCAATGGCTATGAGTGTCTTGATGGTTGTCATCTTTGCCACAGGACTATAGGTCTCATCATAATCTATACCATATGTCTTAGCAAACCCTTTCAAAACAAGTCTAGCTTTATACCTAGACACACTTCCATCTGCATACCTCTTTGTCTTGTAGACCCATTTGCATCCAATGATCTTCTTACTATTTGGTTTAGGAACCAAATCCCATGTCTCATTCTCCATCAATGCATCATACTCTTCCTGCATAGCTTTCTCCCAATTTTCCTTAACTTTTTCCTCTTCATATGTAGAAGGGTCTTCATCTGCTTTCACCATGTAAGCAAAATCTTTAGTAGTCAAAAAAAGAAGTGTCATAGCTATACCTTGTAGGTTGCCATTTATGTCTTTATGACCTTCTGAGTTTTCCACTTCTTGAAGTTTCTGGTTCATCACATTCTAGATCAAACCTTGGCACTTCTTCAACTTCAACTTGTACTTCATTGTTCTCTTCTTCATCAAATATCTGAACCTTTGATTTACCTTTCTTCTAATTCAAAACTTCTTCATCACCTGCATGATTATTTATTGTACCTACATACCAAGTACCTTGGTCATCAAATGTAACATCCTTTGATACAATGAATTGCTTTGTGGATGGACTCCACAACCTATATCCCATTTGCTTATCATCATTGCAATGATCTAAGGTAGGTCTCTTACCCCACCAAGCTTCATATGGTGTCATACCCTACAAAGCTTTACATGGTAACCTATTAACCAAATATGTAACTGTATTTACAACCTCAGCCCACAAATAATTTGGACAATTTTTCTCCTTCATCATTGATCTTGCAAACTCAACAAGAGTTCTATTTCTCCTTTGTGCTAAACCATTTTGTTGAGGAGAGTACCTACAAGTAACTTCCCTTTTTATACCTGCATTCCATAAGTAATCACTGAACTCATTAGAGAAATACTCCTCCCCTCCATCTGACCTTAGTCTCTTTAACTTTTGACCTGTTATTCTTTCTGCATACACATGATAATGTTTGAATGTATTGAATACCTCTAATTTATCTTTGATCACATATATAGTGATCCACCTGGTAGCATCATCAACATAAATCACATAATATCTTGAACCATTTATACTGAAATCCTTTGATGGTCCCTACACATCTATGTGTACCAACTCAAGCTTCTCTGAATACATGAAACCATGCTTAGAATATGATTGTTTATGAGCCTTACCTAATTGACATGCCTCACATCTGTATTTCATATGTTGACATGAAACATTAGGCAATCCAAGCAGTGAACCATTGTTATCCATATCCTTAATACCTCTTTCATTGAAATGTCCAAGCCTTTTATGCCAAAGATCTAACTTAGATATCTTATGTCGTCCATAAGTGAACAAGGCATGACCAACATTACCTTGAATCTTCAATGTGAAGAGTCTTCCTTCTTTCTTCCCTGAAACAATTTGTTTATACCCATTGCTAGGGTCTTCCACAAAAACTCCATCATTAGTGAACCTTACTTCATAACCTTTTTCAACAATTTTCCCTACACTTATCAAGTTCTTTGGAATTGTAGGAACATACAAAATCTTACTCAGAAGAGTACTTCCATCCTTGGCCTTCACTGATCCAGCTTTGTATTATCACCTGTTTGAACTACATGATTAATTACCTTATTTTCCAAATTGGTCATCAAGGCTATATTACCACTCAGGTGATTGCTACATCCTACGTCAATGTAGGAAACTCTTTGGTCTTCACTTTGTCTTTCACTTTATCTGAAGAGAATCTCCCATCCTTTCTTCACTTGTGTATTAAATTCTTCAAGTTTTATGAGGAATAAGTGTACCTTTACTTCGAATCAAATTCCTTTTGATCTTCTTGATAGCTTCAGGCCTCCTTCTCAAGCTTTCCCTTAAAGCTTTCACCTTTTGAACCTTCGAATGTTGATTTCTATAAGACTGCAGTAGTGGGGGTCCTCCTTTCTTCTATTTTGATAATTCTTGCTCTGATACCACTGATGGAGAGTGTTAATCTCCAAAAGAACAAGTTATACTTGATGTTAGAGCACCTCTATATCAATAATAACTCAAAACCTCTACCAATTTGGAGGACCAATACCAGATTATCAAAATTTTTAACTAACTATGAAGAGAGTCACTACTCAGAAAAGTCTGTTGCACATAACTCACTCATTGACTGACCAAATGTGTAAAGTTTTCTATAACACTTTGCATAAAGTGTTGTCAAAAAATTGCGCACCTTGTCCAAGTTAAATAATCTCAAAAGATTTAGTAGATCTTGAGAAATGATCCAAACAATTTACCTATGTTTGAAATTGTTCTCTTGTAGAGTCGACTATGACACCTACAACTTCTAACACATAGTTCTCCCAAACTAGAATAGCAAATGATTTTAGCCATAGATGGCTCACCTTCCAACTTAGATTTTGACTCCTCATTTGTGCAAAACTTTACACTACGCACTAAGAACTGATCAATTCTTTGACCATTAAGATTGCACCTATTTCAAAAGACACTCATCACTTCTTCACATACAAATGTTCCTACACATAATTCTGTCAGCCTGTTTACAATTAGGCTCTCAAATCTTAACCATAGAAGTATTGGCTATGGAACTACAAAAGGATTCCTAAAATGATCAAGCACAGAAGGAGAACATATCAAAATATTGGGTGCAACATTTTCTTCTATGCAGAGAACTTTTACATCTGAATGATGAGAGATGTTCACATCACTTCTAAGATGTCTAATAGCTCTTACAACTTCTAATTCATCATCTTTCATGCTCTCTCATACTTGCCCCGACTTTCTACTTGTATATATAGGCATATATGTACAAGCTCATGACCATTACAAAATGTATATGTGAGCTAACTACAAGTTTAATTTACATATGTATACAAGTCTTCATTTCCTGAATGTGCACTATCTTCAAGCTTGGTAAGCTAATCTTTTTCTTCAATCTTTGAATTCAATCCTTCATCCAAAACATCAATTGATGGTTGTCATGCACCAACATCTTTTGCAGCCGCTTTTGGACAATTCTTTATGATATGATCATTTGCTTTACAATACTTGCAAAACAATTTCTACTTTTCTGTTTTCTTCTCTTCTCTATCTTCCTTCTTCGATTGTGCAGAATTAGTAGATTTTTGCTTACTAGTAGAAGAACTCCATTTACCTTTGCTCCTCTGACTAGCTAAGAAAGCTTGATCTACAACATGCATAAAGGACATGTTCTGCCTAGACTGATCTCCTTGCAACATAACAGAGACTAAGTCCTCAAATGTTAAGTCATTTGGATTAGAAATCAAAACTCTCGTATGAATCAAGAAATTACTTGTTCCTTCAAATCTTTGATCTTTGTTAAAAAACTATCCATAGAATCACCTTCATTCATATGCTCACTCTCCAACCTTTTTTGGAGGTAAGCAACATGAGCCTCATTCCTAGCCTGGTACAATGTGGTAAGTGTATCCCAAGCATCCTTAGCTATTCTGCAAGAGTGAATGTGAGGAATAATGTCACGTTTCATAGACAAGGCTATCAATGCATGTGCCTGAGCATCTCTGCCATCCCGACGAATTTGCTCTGCAGTAGGTGCAACAAAAACTGCAACACAAACAGGAACATGAAGAATATCATCATCTTCAACGTCGTCTGCATCAACTTCAGTACCTATATTTATAGGTGTAATAGGATGTTTTTCAACACCCTACACAATATTCCACAGTCCTTTTGTGACCAATACATGATACATCTAATCCCACAATGGGTAATTCATACCATCCAATTTATCCTCAATAGCTGACATCGAAATACATCACTGCTTTCAATCATGGCCACTGACTAAAATACCCTGATGCAAAAAAATGATTCTATCTAAAAGCGTTGAACAGAACTGCCCTGACAAGTTCTGCTAAATTTGTAGCAGACTTCAAGATGCTTATACTGATGAACTGAAACTTGTATGTATCTTTGGCAAAAAAAGACAAAATAATTTGCACAAGCACTGCAATAGTGCATTCGGAGGCCGAAACAAGCTTAGGTCCCAATTTTGGCACCACAAAGAAAAGTTGTTTTGATCTCCTAATCACTCTGAGTATGCTCACCAAATTTTATACGATCCTAAGATTGTGACTGAAGGGGTGATGATGATGCCCTATATGAAGCGACGACTTTCTAATCCCCGTGAACCTCCATCAATGTCTTCAAAATTGTAGATGTTTTACTACCAGCAGAAAGCTTTCCTTTACCTTTCTTTGATGTATTTGATGAATTTGTCAAACTAAAATTTCCATGCAATCTTCTACTACCATGTCACGAAGAAGGAGATAAGAAATAGAGCTCACTTACACACTCTCACACTCAAAGAGGAGCACACACACGAATTGAGGCAAGGAAGAATGATCTTCTTCTTAGTGTTGTGTTACATAAAATGAATATACAAGAATGACCTAAAACAATAATACAAGTAGTGAAATATATAAAGAGTAGTACATAAGGAAAAACCTAATGGCTGCGAATGAGTGAGCTGGCAAGAAACAAATGTGCCATCACTCTCAACCAATGAAGTATCCTTGACATATACCAACTTGACCACTATACATGTTAGAGAAATGAAAAAGTGATAGGTTTCATCCTCAATCATCACATGTTGAGCTTGATATCTCAACACTCAATGCTTTCCCTTTTTAGTTGTGTAATTCCTTTTTGCTATGTTCAACTCTCTACTAGCATATATGATTGGAAGATCAATGTTTCCTTGAGCTGTGAGTTGTCCTAGCACACATCCAACAACAAAATTGGAAGCATCCACATGAACATGGAATGGCTTAGTCCAATCTGACATGGTCAAAATTGGTGTTGAGCATGATTTTCATTTGAGCTCATTGAAAGAGTTTTTGCACTCTTCATTCCGCTCAAAGTTAGCTAGACGGCTGTAGAGGAGCTTTGCAATTATTGCATACATGTGGATAAAGCATCTGTGATATCCACAATGACTCATGAAAGCTTATACTTCTTTGACATTTCAATCTAGGGAGTTCGACAAGTGGTTCACATGGTTTCTTCTCCAGTGAGACATTTGTGATGTGAGCTATACATATGGATATGCAAGTATGATCCTATTGGTGATAGGCTGTTATTTCTAGTCTCTTGTTATTTTACTCTTTGATTGCCAGCATGGTGTCTTCTTGATTTGATGGCATTGAATTTCCAAGATGGAAATCTCAGATGCGAAATACATTGGTTCATTTAGGGCTACATGTGTATGTGCATAGAGATGCACAGAGACGTAAAGACATGTTTGACCACGTGTGGATGGATATGGATGCATTGGCAAGCTCCAATATCTGATTACAGCTTGTGGATTCTATATATGAGTCAGGGATGTATGAGGAGACGAGTAGTGCATTATGGTAGAGAGTACATGATATGTATATGAGTCAATTGACTCATGTGAGACATAGATCACATCAATGAATTTGATGTTGGCACTATGGCAGTGAGGGCCATACTCGATAATGTTGCTTTAGGTGGATAAGACGATGATGTCAAAGATATGCACGTGATGCAAGTCAGTTAGTGATTTTAGGAGAATCTATGGTAGTTGATTATGCTAGTGGCAATGATATCACTTTCTCCTATGGTTCATCTCAGGATTCCTCTTGTTCATTGGACAACACACATATGACTTGGTTTCTTGATGCAGTAGCAAGTTTTCATCTTACTCCACATCATGAGTGGTTTTGTAGATTCTCAAGTGAGAGTTGTGGATGTATGCACATGCTTGATGGTACGGCATATGGCATTGAGGGTGAAGAAGATGTATGCCTCATGCTACCTATTGGAGCATCACTTATACTCAGACATGTATGTTATTTGCCTTCATTCTCTATGAGATTGATTTCAGTTAGCTAGTTATAGGAGATCAGACCTTTTGCACTCCCTCGTGAGCATCATTTTCAGCTGCAGTTGGAACAACTTATGCTTTTCAAAGGTGCTAGGATTTGGGCACAAGCATCCACTGCAAATACTCCATCTGAGAGATAATATCGTCTTAGTGGGAGCTCAACCTTATGTGCAATGTGAGACTCATCATGTCTCATTTTGTCTACAGACAAATAGATCTATCAACATTCATGATGCACATGTATGGTAGGATTCAGATGCTCAGATGGATGCACATGTAGAGCATGTTTTAGATGCTCATGATGGTTATGTAGAGCTTGATTTTGCTGATCATATAGATGCTTGTATGGAGCACACTTTGGATTATCAGTTGGATGCTATATAACATGATATGGATGTTCATGCAGATCATTATGATGATACTCAATTAGAGTTAGATCATCAATTTGACCTTGGTGTTGATGTTGTGTAGCTAACTCATGTGGAGCATGATGATACACTTGGTATGGTAGAGTAGGATAGCTCTTATCATACACAGTTTGTGGTAGAGCATATTATCTCTTAGGTTGCACAACTAGACATATCCTTTGTTGAGAGAATGGTTGATTTGGATGTTGAGGAGTCAGTAGTTATGCAGTCATTCTTGGATTCTCTCATGTTAGATGTTGACACAAATTTTTCAAGACATGTTGGTCTTGAGATGGCACTTTGGATGCCTTGGATATAGGCATGGCTGACATGCTTAGGTTAGCTAGGATAGCATAAGTTTTGTCAGCATTTGGAAGTCTGATGTATGAGTTGTTATGCTCAAGACTAGACATTGCAGTTGCTATTGGAGCATTTGCACTTGGAGTTGTCAGTCATTCAATGATTGACATAGGCATAGAGCAAGTGGGAGATTTGCAAGAACTTCACTAGTTCTTGCATCAATCAGATGTCAGCTCGACTCTTATCTATTGGGGATGTAAGGATCATGTGACCTTACCCCTATGTTCATATATATACATCACTTATAGAGCATTGCCTCACGGAGATCATTATGTGGGTTTCGAGGCTCCCATGCATAGGTGCACGTATCTCCTCTTCTCTGACTCTCTCCATCTCCTCCGTGCTCCTCTTGTTCTACACACCAGACCCCTTCATTGGTATCAGAGCTTGTTGAAGGCAATGGAAGCTTAGGTCACAAAAGGTGAATGTGCAAGTCGGCATCTCTCGATAGTTGTTCGGTATTTTAGCCATAACTCAAACTACAAGGCTCAGATTGATGCATTGTGTAGTTGAGACAAAGAGCTACAAATTTGCAGAAGGATAGAGAACTTGTTTTGGAGTGCTAAAATGCCAAAAATTTGAAAAATGCATACTTATGTAGAAGATGAATCTACAATCACTTGAATAGTAGGTCAGTGTTTGGGCCATAAATTGAGTTTTACAAGTTGGATTCAAGCGATTCAATTTTTTTCTATAGCTTGAAATAAAGGTACAATTTTGTAGAAGAACACAGGTCCAAATTTTGAATGTTAGGTCACCGAAATTGCAAAATACAGAGAAGTAGTGCTGCAAGTGAAGGTGAAATTGACAATAGATGCTTGTTTTGCGTATATCTTGAGCTGCTCACCTCTAATTGAGGTGTTCTATATATCATTAAATAGCGGAAATAGTTCTTGAAGTTTAATAAAAAGCAAAATTCTAAATTCAGAGGTTATTATCTCTAAAACACAGAGCAGCATATTTTCACCATAAGCACCCTAGTTGCTTTTGGAGGTTCTTTTTGCTTTGGAACTTCTTTGAGAGAGAATTTTTGGTGTGCGAGCTCTTAGTTTTAGAGCTTGAAGGCATTATCCATGTATGATCACTGTGGTAGCTCCTCCATATGAGAGTAGAGCATGATCTTGTCACGTGTTTGGCATGTGAGATTACATTGTGGTATAACTTTTTTTGAGGTTTATGTCATCATGAGTTTGATCATGGCATTCTTAGTGGATGTATAGTGGCATTGTGGTTTATATTTTGCTTATGCCACTTGGTTATGGATTTAGTTGTCAGTTGCACATAATTTTATAAGATTTCAGTTTGGATTTTGGTTGGTACTTGTATCTTTGTTTTCTTTGCAGGTACATGATCTAGATTGGAGCCTGAGTTGCACATCCATTTGTCACCTTGATGGGCTATTATTTTAGCATATGGTCATTGATTTGATATCTTATTTGCCATTGTGATTCTTGCATATATAGATGGTCATCTAGTAGATCCTTTATGCTTTTGAGATAGCTTTGAACCATTACTTATCTCTATTCACTTGGACTTGGTCACATGTTATTTGTGACAGGTTGGACCATCTTGCAAGATTCATTCTTGAGTGGGAGGTGTACCATCATTGTATTGGCATGTATTGCCATCAATTTTTGGCATGTGTATTTGCCATTATTGTTTAGTTATCTTGTTTGATTGCTCATTTTACAGGGGATACTCTCCCAAAGTTTTTCCTGGATTCTTTCATATCTACTTGGTAAGTTTGGAGACTTGGTGAGCAGGCTTATGCTCATGATTTTGTGTGCATGCTAGATGCACGGTTATGTGGCAGGTGGTTCACATGGTTTTTCTTCTCTAGTGAGACACATGTGATATGAGTTATGCATATGGATATGCAGATATGATCCTATTGGTGATATATTATTGTTTCTAGTCTCTTATTATATTTATAGTCTCTTGGATTGCCAACACGGTCTCTTCTCAGTTTGATGGAACTAACTTTCTAAGATGGAAAGATCAGATGCGGCATACATTGGTTCATGCAAGGTTACACATGTATGTGCATAGAGATGCACAGAGGCCTTGTGACATGACCGACCATGTATGGATGGATATGGATGCATTGCCCAGCTCCACTATCCGATTACAACTTGTGGATTCTATATATGAGTCTGTGATGTATGAGGAGGTGCATTATGGCAAAGACTACATGATATGTATGTAAGTCCATTGACTCATGTGAGGCATAGATCACATCAACAGCTTTGATGTTGGCATTGTGGTCATGAGGGCCATATTCGACAACGTTCCTTCTAGCGGATGTGATGAAGATGTCAGAGATATGCACATGATGTAGGTTAGGTAGTGGTTTTGAAAGAGTCTATGGTAGTTGATTATGCTAGTGATGGTGATATCACTTTCTCCTATGGTTCATCTTAGGATTTCTCTTGTTCATTGGATAGCACACATATGGCTTGGTTGCTTGATGCATTAGCCGGTTTTCATATTACTCCACATCATGAGTGGTTTTATCGATTCTCATGTGAGAGTTGTGGATGTGTGCACATGCCTGATGGTACGACATATGACATTGAGGGTGCATGAGATGTCTGCCTTATGCTACCTAGTGGAGCACCACTTATACTCAGACATGTATGTTATGTGCCTTCATTCCCTATGATCTTGATTTCAGTTCGCCAGTTACACTAGAGCGGATGTTATGCATTCCTCGATGAGCATCATTTTTAGTTGCAGTTGGGACAACTTATGCTTGTCAGAGGTGCTAGGATTGGGCATAGGTATCCACTGTAGGTACTTCATGTGAGAGATATTCTTGTCTCAGTGGGATTTCAGCCTTATGTGCAATGTGAGACTCGTCATGTCTCATTTTGTCTACCTATAGATAGGTCTATTGACATTCTTGATGCACATGTATGGCAGGATTCAGATGCTCAAATGGATGCACATGTAGATCATGTTTTGGATGCTCATGATGCTTATATATAGCATGATTTTGTTGATCATGTGGGTGCTCATATGGAGCATGCTTTGGATGATCATTTTGATGCTTTGGAGCATGATGTGGATGCTCATGTAGAGCATTGTGATGATACACAATTAGAGTTTGATCATCAATTTGATCTTGGTGTTGATGTTGTGCAGTTAGCTCATGTGGAGCATGATGATACACTTGGTGTGGTATAGTAGGATAGCTCTTATGATACACAGTGTATGCTAGAGCATACTAGCTCTCAAGATGCATAGATATACACATCCTTGGTTGAGAGGACGACTGATTTATATGTTGATGAGTCAGCAATCATGCAATCATTATTGGATTCGCTCATGCCAGATGTTTACAAAAATATGTCAGGACATGTTGGTCTTGATGATGGTGCTTTGGATGTCTTCGATGCCTTGAATACAGGCATGGCTAACATGCTTGGGTTAGCCAGGATAGCACAGGCTTTGTTAGCATTCGGGAGTCTGATGTACGAGCTATTATGCTCGAGACTAGATGTTGCAGTTGTGATTGGAGCATTTGCACTTGGAGTTGTCAGTCATTTGATGATTTACACATGCATAAAGTGAGTGGGAGATTTGTAGGAACTTCATGATTTCTTGCATCATTCATATGTGAGCTTGAATCTTATCTATATGAGTCTAGAGTAGTTTGAGGTGCATCGATACACTTTGTTCAAGGCAATTGGTGTAGGCTGATCTGTATGGGTTGAGATCCAAACTCTTCCTGTACATTAGTGTATAGTCCTACATCATTCTTTGTATATTTTTCCACTTATGGTCACATTGACCCTTAAGTGGGAGATTGTTGGGGATGTAAGGATCATGTGACCTTACCCCTAGGTTCATATATATACATCATTTATAGAGCATTTCCTCAAGGAGATCGCATTAAGATCTCTTTTTGAAATTAGTGGGGGTGTAGGCACTGAGGCTCTATTTAGGTTATCCTCTATTGCAACATATTTTACTAGAATAACATTGGCAAAGGGCAGAGGTTGTTGACCTAACACCGGTTGTGGCCTCTGTTGATCTTGGTAGTGGAGTTGATAAGGTTGATGGGGCCTAAAGTATGGTTTTTGTTGGTATTGGCTTGGATATATTCTTGCCTGCTAATATGGTTGCTAGTAGTTTTTCCTAACCACATGTTGATTGTATTGGCAATAATGCATAGTGTGGTCGGTGTACCTTCTCTCTATTGTGAAATATTTGCTATCAGGGTTCCCTTGGTTCTGAATCATGATGGGGCAAACATTGGCTATATGGTCTCCTCCACAAGCATAGCATCGTTTCACTCATATCATTCTAGGGGTATTTTTGCTTGACACTCCTAATTTTTTAGTTAATTTTTCAGCCAACTCATCAATTGAAGTGGAAGACTTTGATGTGAAACTGATTGAATTGTTGAATCCTTGTAGATCTTTAAAAATTATAACTCCTCTCCCTAATTATCCTCAATATCGATACACATTCGCATGCACTGCTCTATGGTCCTAGGTTCCTTCAAGTACACATAAAATCATAACTTTGCACTTAGCAAGCCATCCAAAAAACAATGCCACTTATTTGGGAAGTTGTGGCCAACTCTGGTATGGGGCATCTCTCATGTATTGCCTAAACCTATGACTTGCTAGCCTGACTATCTCTAGAGGTGTTTGCTTGAATCTATGGATCCATGATGGTGTTATGTCTGATACCACTCTTAGAGAAGACTGTGATGAATGCTTCTAGTATCTGATTGATGTTCCTAAGTGAGCTTGATGTAGCAATTGGTGATGTTCCTCGAGGTTAAACCAAAGGCATTATATTGAGTGAACAAGTAGTCAACTTGTTCGGCTCCCAATGCTTGTCTGAATTCAACCACATGATCATAGGGGTCTCGAGTGCCATCAAATTAGTCTTTCATTGACTTTATCAATTGAGTGGGTCTCAATATCCTAGGGTGTTCTCTTGGACTAGGTAATGGAAACTCATCCATGTGTCCCTAGTGCCTAGGTCCTCTCAGTTTCTCCTTATCCATTCTATCTGTATCCCATCTTGACCTCTCTCATCTTGAAGGGTTTGCAAAATTTACTTCATTTTTTTCTCAGGTCTTCTCTTTGTGACTTCTTGGAACATGCAAAGATCCCGCTCCATGTTGACCATGAGAACATATGGCCTCTGAGGAGGGAATACTAGTTCACCTTTCCAAGTGTATGCATGTCTTCCATGTTCCATAACCACGAGCATACTCTCAAAAGAGTTATCTAAATAGATTACCTTCACAGGGATGTGCGAGTCTTTGAATTCATACATAATCTATCTCGCTTGGTTTGTCAGTTTTGAGGCTCCAAAATGCTTTGTCCATTTCTCTACTCAAGAAAGCTATATACTCCTACTATCTTGAGGAATTCACTTTGGAGTGATTATCATTGATAAGATAGACTTACCACATGGTGTTCTAGGCTCCTTTCCAATGTTCTCCTCCTCAAAGTCTACTATTTTTTACTCAAGAATAATGATTCCAAACTCATTCATCATATTAGGAGAATTCATAACCATGTGCATCACTCGTTGCTTAGCAGTGTATGAACCCTCTTTGAATTTGACCATTGGACATTCAATTATGAAGTGTTGATCAGGGTTTTTGAGTTGGACCATTGATTTTCTCAATCCATTCTCATAGGTGCAAGCACCTAATTGGTTGGTACATTTATATTCTAATTGAGTCTTATAGGGACTTTAAGGGTCTATAAGTACTGCCTCTAGGAATTTCCATGCTAAATGACATTTTTGAATCACTTGTCTCTGAGCTCAATACATAAGGATATTCACTGAGCTTCTGAGCCCATGACCTAGTGGTGTGATTGACACTAGCTTCAAATGACATGATGCTTTGTCTATCATGTTTTAGGTGTCTACTGTATCTAAGGTTCATATGATCACTTAGGTTGGCTAATTTTGATGTTTATCTCGGTCAAATTATGTTCTTTTCCACTTGGATTATCCATGAATCAGCTTAAATTATTATTGGACATGAGAAATTAAAGGGTCTTGATCTTCTTGATCTCTTTCATGCCTAATATAGCCCTGAATTAATCTAAGTTGTTAGTCATACTTAGACTAAAATAGAAATTGGTTGAAGAGGTTTCGTGAATAACCTCAAGCTTGATGGTTTTGTCAATGATCAAGTGCCCAAGGTTCGTGCTCCTAAGTGTGCTAACTATGATAAGCTAGCTTAGCCCTTCTAGGGAATGCTAAATGCCTACAAAAATTCCAAAAATTAGCTCAATATTGACCAAAATATTGCAACTCTAAAAATTCACTATTTTGCATGTCTATCACGATATATAGAGTCTGTTTATCATGATGGATAGGGCTACTTGTCATGGTCTATCTATCACAATGGACAAGGCTATCACCATGGTCTATCTATCGCGATGTGCTGCTCTATCACGATAGAGATATCTATCACGACAGACAGGTGTCTGTCACAATGGACAACATCTGTAACTCTTGAATTTCGAACACCTCTATATCAAGAGTAACTCCAAACCTTCACCAATTTAGAGGATCAATGACCAATTATCAAAATTTTGACCAAACTATGAAGATGATAACTCTACAGAAAGTCTGTTGCACATAACTCTCTGATTGACTTATCAAATGTGTAAAGTTTTTTACAGAACTTTGCACAAGGTGTCGCCTATAGTTTGCGCACCTTCTCCAAGTTAAATCGCTTCAAAAGATTCAGTATATCTTGAGAAATGAATTTAACAAGTCACCTATATCTAAAACTGTTCTTCTGAGAAGTCGATTCAGACACCTGTAACTTCTAACACTTGGTTCTCTTAATCTAGAACCCGTTTATGAAAATGCTTTTAGCCACAGGTAGCTTACCTTCCAACTTAAAGATTGAGTGCTTGTTTGCTCAAAACTTTACACTCTAGAAGGAGAACTAACCAAAACATTAACATCAAATTTTGCGCCTATTTTAGGAACCAATGAACACTTCTTCACATATGAATGTTCCTACTCATAATTCTCATTGCCTGTTTACAATTAGGCTCTCAAACTTTAACCATAGACTCATTAACTATGAACTTAGACATCTACAAAAGGATTCTTGAAATGATCAAGCACAGAAGGAGAATACACAGAAAGATCGGGCGCAACATTTTTTATTTCTAAGAAATTCTTACATCTGAGTAATGAGAGAGATTCTACTCACTTCTAAAAGTCTAATGACATCTAATTCTTCTCAAATCTTGTTCTCACATAATCTCTCTTACATTGCCCCGACATTTTCTTTGTATATATAGGAAAATTTTTACAAGCTCATGACCATACAAAAGTATATGATGAACTGACTCTAAAATAATGTACATATGTATACACACCTTTATCTCCTGGATATGCATTTCCTTGATGCTTCATGTTTTGGTCTTTTCTTCAGTCCTTGACTTCAAGTCTTCACCCAAAACTTCAATTGTTGATTGCCCTACACCAACAGCTCCCCCACAATCATCAATTCAGGTTTTATCTATCTTCTTTATGCGTGCCATGTCTTTGAATCTCTGTAGCTTTGGTCCATCCAAGCTTTTGGTTAACATATCAGCTATCTGATCTTTTGTTGAAGTATGTATGACTTCAATCTCTTTATCCATCACCTTCTCTCTTAGAAAGTGATACTGAATCTCAATGTGTTTAGTCCTGGCATGAAACACAGGGTTGGTAGCTAAATACAATGAACTCATGTTATCTCCATGAATAGTAGGTGTACTCTGAATGATGTCAAAACTCTTCATCAGAGTCTTAAGCCATATCACTTCCTTTGCAGCTTCAACCATACCTTTGTACTCTGCTTCTATAGATGACAAAGCAACTGTGTGTTGCTTCTTTGAACACCAAGAAATTAACTTATCTCCCACATAACACAAGGATCCATAAGTTGATCTCCTATCATCTGGATTACCTGCCCAATCTGCATCACTATATATCTTGATGTTTGTATCTGATGTAAAACCATAATACAAACCTTCTTTGAGTGTACCCTTAATGTACCTCAACACTCTTTGTCCTGCAATCCAATGTTCTTTCCTAGGGCAATGCATGAATTGAGACAATACTCCCACTGCATATGACAAGTCAGATCTACTTAAAGTAGCATAAATCAAACTACCAACCAAACTTTGATATAGCTTCATATCTTTGAACTCTTCTCCTCCATATCTACTTAACTTATGATTCACTTCCATTGGAGTAGGTGCTACCCTGCAATCATTCATTTTAAACTTGATCAACAAGTTCTTCAAATACCTTTCTTGAGTTACATACACTCCATGTTGAGTGTATGAGATCTCCATGCCCAAGAACTATGACAAGTCTCCCAACTCACTGATCTTGAACTCTTTTTCCATTTGTTTCTTTAAGCTTTGAATGCCTTTCTCATCTGTACCTGTAAGAATTATATCATCAACATATATGCACATGTAAATGAATCCATCATCACTTGCTTTAAGAAGCAAGCTACTATCTCCCTTTGATACTTGAAATCCAAGTTCTTTCAAGAACTTTACAATTCTATAATTCCATGCCCTTGGGGCTTGCTTCAGACCATACAAAGCTCTCTTGAGCTTGCACACATGATCTGGATACCTTCCATCTCTGACTCCTTGTGGTTGCTCCATGAAAACATCATCTGAAATATAACCATTTAGAAAAGCATTCTTCACATCTAGTTGACATAACGTCCAACCTTTACATGCAATAATAGCTATGAGTGTCCTGATGGTTGTCATCTTTGCCACAGGACTATAGGTCTCATCATAATCTATACCATATGTCTGAGCAAAACCTTTCACAACAAGTCTAGCTTTATATCTAGACACACTTCCATCTACATACCTCTTTGTCTTGTAGACCCAGTTGCACCCAATGATCTTCTGACTATTTGGTTTAGGAACCAAATCCCATGTCTGATTCTCCATCAATGCATCATACTCCTCCTGCATAGCTTTCTCCCAATTCTCCTTACCTTTTGCCTCTTGATATGTAGAAGGGTCTTCATCTGCCTTTATCATATAAGCATAATCTTTGGTAGCCAAAAAAGAAGTATCATAGCTATATCTTGTAGGTTGCCATTTGTGTCTTGTTGACCTTCTGAGTTTTCCACTTCTTGAGGTTTCTGGTTCATCACATTCTAGATCAAACCTTGGCACTTCTTCAACTTCAACCTGTACTTCATTGTTCTCCTCTTCATCAAATATCTGAACCTTTGATTTACCTTTCTTTTGATTCACAAATTCTTCATCACCTGCATAAATATTGATTGTACCTTCATACCAAGTACCTTGCTCATCAAATGTAACATCCTTAGACACAAGGAATTGTTTTGTGGATGGACTCCACAACCTATATCCCATCTGTTTATCATCATATCCAATAAACACATATTTTTCAGCTTTAGGCTCCAATTTAAGCCTCAATTGTGATGGCACATATGCATATGCCAAACATCCAAATACTTTGCAATGATCTAAAGTAGGTCTCTTACCCCACCATGCCTCATATGGTATCATACCCTGCAAAGCTTTACATGGTAACCTATTAACCAAATAAGTAGTTGTGTTTACAGCCTCAGCCCACAAATAATTAGGGAAATTTTTCTCCTTCATCATGGATCTTGCAAACTCAACAAGAGTTCTATTCCTCCTTTCTGCTACACCATTTTGTTGAGGAGAGTACCTGCAAGTAATTTAACTTTTAATACCTGCATTCCACAAGTAATCACTGAACGCATTAGAGAAATACTCTCCCCCTCCATCTGACCTTAGTCTCTTCAATTTATGATCTGTAATTCTCTCTGCATACATATGATAATGTTTGAATGTATTGAATACCTCTGACTTATCTTTGATCACATAGATAGTGATCCATCTGGTAGCATCATCAATATAAATCACATAATACCTTAAACCATTGATACTGAAATCTTTTGATGGTCCCCACACATCTGTGTGTACCAATTCAAGCTTCTCTGAATACATAAAACCATGCTTGGAATAAGATTGCTTATGAGCCTTACCTAATTGACATGCCTCACATCTGTATGTCATATGTTGACCTGCAACATTAGGCAATCCAAGCACTGAACCATTATTAACCATATCTTTGATACCTCTTTCATTAAAGTGTCCAAGCCTTTTGTGCGAAAGATCTAACTCAGAGATCTTATGTCCTCCATAAGTGAACAAGGCATGACCAACATTGCCTTGGATCTTCAATGGAATAATCTTCCTTCTTTCTTCCCTGAAACAATTTGTTTATACCCATTGCTAGGGTCTTCCACAAACACTCCATTAGTGAACCTAACTTCATAACCTTTTTCAACCATTTGTCCTACACTTATCAGATTCTTAGGAATTGTAGGAACATACAAAACCTTACTCAAGAGAGTACTACCATCCTTGGCCTTCACTGATCCAGTTGACTTCACATTATGGTTTGTATTGTCACCTGTTTGAACAACATGATTAGTTATCTTATTCTCCAAATCAGTCATCAAAGCTATGTTGCCACTCACGTGATTGCTACACCCTGAGTCAATGTAGAAGACTGTTTGGTCTTCACTTTGCCTTTCACAAGTTGCATTCATTATCAATGTTGAATCCTCCTTCTGATCTAAATCATAATTGTAGTAGGTATTGTTGTATTGTTGACTTTGGAATCCTCTACCTGCATTTCTTCCAAAGTAACCTCTACTACCTCTACCTCTTAAATTACCTCTTTGATTTCTGCCACCTCTTCCTCTTGAATTAAAATTCCTCTTAGGAAGTTGGCTTGGCTAGTTGTACCTTCATCTTCATTTGCTTGTTGCTTCCCTTTGATATTCTTCTTCTTATCCTTTGAATACATTGCTTGACCTGCACTCTTATCACTTTCACCTTTGACATCCTGCTCAAATGTTAGCATATGTCTTAGCAATTGATTTAAATCAGGAGTGAAATGATCAAGTGATAATTCAGTAGACAAAATGAATGGCTTCCATTTGTCATCACCTCTCAAACCTGTGAGGATTTGCCTTAACAATTTATCCTCCTCAATGTCTTCATCAACTTCTCCTAATGCATCTGCAATTTCCTTCATTCTTGTTACATAATCTGAGATGGATTGAGAGGCCTTCTTCTTGAATGTGGTAAATTCTGCCCACAAAGATGCCTTCCTTGACTTTGTGGTGTTTTGGAAATGCTCCTCCAAAGCATTCCATATATCACTTGCACTTTCAAGACCTCTAATGTGAGGTAGCAAGTAATCATTAACTGCCATATAGATAATGCTCCTAGCTTGAGCATCTTTCTTCATCCAATTCTTCAATTCTGATAATTCCTCCCTAGTTGGAACACTAGGATCTCTGAATTGAGGCTTTTCTTCTTCACCTGTGATATATCCTATCAAATCTTTGCTCATAAGGTGAGCTTCCATCCTCATTGACCATGCTGGATAGTTCTCTCTATCCAACTTCTCTATTTGAAGAGAGTCTCCCATCCTTTCTTCACCTGTATATTGAATTCTTCAAACTTTATGAGTAATAGATGTACCTTTACTTCGAATGATACTCCTTTTGTATTCCTTGATGTCATATGGCCTCCTTCTCAAGCTTTGCTCTCAGGCTTTCACCTTTTGAACCTTCAGATGTTGAATTCTTTATGACTACAGCAGTCGGGATCCTCCTTTCTTCAATTCTACTGCTTCCTGCTCTGATACCACTGATGGAGAGTGTTAATCTCCAAAAGAACAAGCTACTCTTGAATTTAGAACACCTATATATCAAGAGTAACTCCAAACCTTCACCAATTTAGAGGATCAATAACCAATTATCAAATTTTGACCAAATTGTGAAGATGATAACTCTACAGAAAGTCTACTACACATAACGCTCTCATTGACTTACCAAATGTGTATAGTTTTTGACAAAACTTTGCACAAGGTGCTGTCTATAGTTTGCGCACCTTCTCCAAGTTAAATCACTTCAAAAGATTCAGTATATCTTGAGAAATGAATTTAACAAGTCACCTATATCTAAAATTGTTCTTCTGAGAAGTCGATTCACACACCTGTAACTTCTAACACTTGGTTCTCTTAAGCTAGAACCCGTTTATGAAAATGCTTTTAGCCACAAGTAGCTTACCTTTGAACTTAAAGATTGAGTGCTTGCTTGCTCAAAACTTTACACTGTGGAAGGAGAACTGACCAAAACATTAACATCGAATTTTGAGCCTGTTTTAGGAACCAGTGAACACTTCTTCACATATGAATGCTCCTACTCATAATTCTCACAGCCTGTTTACAATTAGGCTCTCAAACTTTAACCATAGACTCATTAACTATGAACTTAGACATCTACAAAAGGATTCTTGAAATGATCAAGCACATAAGGAGAATACATAGAAAGATCGGGCGCAACATTTTTTATTTCTGAGAAATTCTTACATCTGAGTAATGAGAGAGATTCTACTCACTTCTAAAAGGCTAATGACATCTAATTCTTCTCAAATCTTGTTCTCACATAATCTCTTTCTTCCTTTGCCCAGACATTTTCTTTGTATATATAGGCAAAGTTTTACAAGCTCATGACCATACAAAAGTATATGATGAACTGACTCTAAAATAATGTACATATGTATACACATCTTTATCTCTTGGATATGCATTTCCTTCATGCTTCATGTTTTGGTCTTTTCTTCAGTCCTTGACTTCAAGTCTTCACCCAAAACTTCAATTGTTGATTGCCCTACACCAACAATTTACCTCCTCCATGAGATCTTAATGTCTGAATATATTTCTTTGCTTTGCTACCATAGCCTTGAAATTATGAAAGTGAATAAACACCTCACTCTTTTCTTCCATGAAATATACCCATACTTTTCATGTATGGTCAAGAATGAAAGCGAAATAAGACTTGCAACTTCCCACAAATGTGATCTTTGTAGGATCCCAAACATCTATATGCACTATCTCTAGCACATTCATGCTTGTCATGTGGAAATGATGCCCATGGTTGTTTACCAAATTAACATCCTTCACATACCTTGTGCATCTCTACAACCTTGAAATTTGGTAATCCATTGGCAATTTTGCATGTCTAATTTGCTTGTGCCATATCTCTATGTCATTAATACACATGCACCTTTTGCCAATCACGCTCTAAATTAACAACTCAATCTTAGAAAAACACAGTTTTTGCATATCAACAGTAAATATAATTGCTCAAAATTCTAGATCTGAAATACTTTAGAGATGGGAAACATAATGCAAGTCATAATCTTGTAAACTAACCTATTTTTATCATGAGACCCACCTTGTAGGCTCAAAACAAGGTCAAAATGGCTCTAAAACTGAAATCTCAACAAAACAAGTGACCCTAAAGGAGTAACTCTTCATTATAATTTGGTGTCTTCTACATACAATAAATTCCATAGCAATATGTGATCATTTGTGAAGTGTGCATTATCCATGCCTCCTCATGGACTCTTCATTGTCGGCCTTCTTCACAAGCTCTATATAGCCACACAGGCTCTGATATCATGTCAAGAGAAAAGAGATAAGGAACAGAGCTCTCACACACTCTCACACTCAAAGAGTGGAGCACGCACAGATTGAGGCAAGAAAAAATAATCTTTTTCTACTTCTCTTATTACCTAAAGAGAATGTACAAGAATGAGCTAAATCAACAATACAACCAGTACAATATATAAAGATTAGTACATAAAGGAAGTCTTAATGTCTTTGAATGAGTGAGTTGGCAAGAGACAAATGTGCCATCACTCTCAGTAAATAAATGTGGCAAAGCTCATTGAAAGTATCTTTGACATATATCGGCATAACCACTATACATACCAAAGAAGCAAAAATTGGTATGTGTCATCCTTAATCATCACATGTTGAGCTTGATATCTCAACGATATGAAGAGAGAGAGACTTTGGTTTCACCTTGCAACTTTGAGTAGAAGTGATCCTTTGACCTTAAATACTATATTGCTCACTAAGATTGTTTAAAGTCCTTTATATAGAGTCCCTTTGACTCTTTTGCATATGCTTCTTGCTTTACTTTTCCAGAGCTATTGCATTGGGCAACATTTAATTTATTTTTTAAACACACACTTAGTCCTTATCACTACTATGCCTACATTAAGAAAGAAAATTCCAAAGTGAAAATAAACCTTGTCTATAGAAAGCTCAGAGACTACAAAAGATGTGAAAATTAAATCTCATGTTCTATCTAGGAATATAAGATCAATTTGTACAAAAACACATCGTGAGGGAATAAAAAATAGATAAATAAATGAAATAGTTTCCCCCCTAGAGAGGTATGAGAGACAAATTCAAGCCATGTTATAAACAAATTTCTATCAAGATTGTTATGAAGTAAACTAGAAGCTCATTTAGGCATATATCAGATAAAGTAGATCATTGTTACATTGAGTCATCTAGGCTTTTAGAGGAACCACCTCTTAGAGTTTTTAGAAGGGCTCACACATGGGTGCCATGTTGCACCCATGTGTGAGGCCATATGGTGAGTCTCTTAATATGGAGAGAGAGGGAATTAAACAGAATAGTGTATGAATCTAGGAGGTTAAGGGAAGGCACGTATCTCTATGTTCTCTTTGATTTTGTAGCCGGTGAAAGCCATCGTCATCCTCATCAAATCCTTGGAGAATAACCACACTTTCACACTGGTATCAAAGCAAATGCCCATGCGATCAAGCCATAATAATGCAAAGGCCAGATGTCGGCATAGAGTAGGCTCACGCGGATCCAACGCACCCACAAGGGAGCATTCCCTTTGGCTCTCCTCCTTCCCTTCTCAAGGTTGAAGACAAGGAGCATTAAAACTTCCCTTTATATCTACGAATGCGACTGACCCTGTATGTGGGACTTTTGTCCCTTCATGTTGAGATTTCATCAACATTGGGCCATCAAAGAGCTTTGGGCATAATTAGAGGAGGTAAATTCAAACATTTAAAGCTTCTTCTTGAGATTGAGGGACCAAAAGTTTGGTTTTTTAAGTAAAAATTTGGAGAAATATGTTGACCTACAAGCCATAAGGAGACACAACAGTCAAGTACAATCCGGCATATAAGAGGCCCAATCATTTTTTTCATAACTTATTTTCAATCAAAGTGATTTGCATCACTACACAAACATTGTAAATATTGTTTTTGATAGATTAGCCTCCATTTTGTGCAAGCTGAGGAGGCCTCGAGCTTGAAAAGTATTAGAAGTACTTGCATATCAATTTTTGTAATTTTCTAATTCCATTTGAGCCCTCGAATAAGCCCTGGAACCTAATTTTTAACTGGCAAGACACTAGGTCTGGATAGGGCCAAAGCTTGTAAGAAAACTATAAAAAGAGCTAGAGAGCTCATTTTTGGGGTTAGCTTGTTAGAGTTTTGAGCTATTTTAAGAGACTATTGAGTAATACAAACAACTCCATTGTTCCTCTCTTTGTTCTTGCCTTGTGTTTGTGTGTGTGTATGTGTGTACATGCTTGTGAGCTTCTCACTCATGCGTTTGTGTCATCACTTGCTCATAGTCATCATACTAGTCCTCACATCTCCACGGATTGACATGTATGAGGTGGATCTCCTCACGTTGGTACTTGCCATTGTGCTAGAGTGACACCAAATTTGGCACCGTTACCGGGGAGAGAGCTTTGAGGACAACCATGTGATGGTAAGATGTAGAGTTGTGACATTGGAGTCATAGGTATTTTCCTTACTTTCCATCGCTTTTTCTTACTTTCTTCATCACCGTCATCATCCCCACCATCTCCCACCTCCACCACCTTCACAAAAATTTTAGTTTTTGGTCATATTCCCCTCCCCACCTCATTCCCCTCATTTCACTTATGAGAGAGAGAGTGACAGAGAGCTTGTGTGTGATCTATTTTTGTGTGTTTTTCAGCTTTTGCTGTAGGTTCTAGCTGTATCACCATCTCTAGTAGCTTGTGTAGGTACAAGAGGCCTCTGCACATGTCTCGAGATGATGACCTCTGTCTGTTGCGATAGACAAAGAAAGTTATTATTTTGTGTTTGCATGCATAGCACGATAAACTACACCATTAGAGCACTCTAAATCATCAGAAGGATCCCCAAAATTTGTGTTTTTTCTATCTATCGCGATAGACCAAAACCACGATAGACAACAGATAGCATCTATCACAATAGATAGCGTCTATCGCGATAGACAACGTTTATCGCAATAGATAGCGTATATCATGACAGGCAGTGACAAACACCTATCTATTGTGATGGACACTTGTCTATCGTGATAGACACTTGTATATTGGGACACACTAACCCCATGATAGACACCATTTATCACAATAGACACTCGTCTATCATAATAGACAACCCTCACGATAGAGGATAGACCTCATCTATTGCGATAGACAACTGTCTATCATGGAAGACCAACTCCACAATAGACACCATCTATCCTGATAGATAGCCATGCACCACATCCACCGTCTATCACGATAGACACCATCTATCGTGATAGATAGACATTTTCAGCAAATTAAAGGGGTAATTTTTTTAGAATTTGGGCTTTTACCTACACCATTACGGAAGCCTTACAAAAATGTACTAAAATCTTGTGAGGTCTTGTTTGGCTATTTTAACCCTAGGAACCCTGAATCAACATAACTTTTTCATACAAAATCCATTTTTTGAGCTCTAGAGCTCATTGGAAAGCTCGTGGTGAATCCTATACGGCCTCATTTGTTTTTCTTAAGAATAATGCATTGATTTTTAGATAGGGTATTTTGAAGTTGACCTTAAGTGGGATTAGGAAACCTAGGGGGCTCTAGAAAAATTTTGTGCAATACCAAAGGGGGAAAAAGGTTCTGAATCAAATTTTCTATCATTTGAAGTTAAAAGCTTTAGCTAAACTTGGAACTTTTGTAGATTCATTGAGAGCTCTTGGAGAGACCAAAGCAAGGTGCCAGTGTGTGCAGGCGTGGGACGAGCATCTAGGGCATACAAGTGAAGAAAGGAGAAGCGACTTGAGGTTGGAAGATCTCTCAACCCCCTCAGTCCATTCCTAGCCTAGGCTAAGTGTGGGTAGATGTTTTGCTTGATTAGGATCACGATAGGAACTCTCAAGTTCTCAGACCCGTATAAGAATAGGTTAAATTGCAATCAAGTGATAACTTAAGGGAAAAGAACTTAATCCAATCAGACGAAAAACATCATGTACAAAAAACCTAGTGCTCCTCATGACGCATACTTAAAGACAAGGAAATACACATTAAAAAAAAACTTAAAAAGGAACAAGTGATTGATATCAAGGAATCAGCAACTTGGTTGTACAACCGTCATTGGGCTACTCAATAGGGCATATAAATGTGAGATCAGGAAGACACCTAGGAAGAGACCGTCGAAGTGTCAGGTCATCCGAGGCTAGCGTCAACTACACCACTAGGTCTTGGGCCCAATAGCTTAGCGATTATCCCTATCTTCTGAGTTTAAACACAAGTGACTTTGAGATGTCTTATAGCATGGAGAGACTCGTAGGTAGCTCAGGAGTGGTGTACCCAAAAAAACCAAAGGGCCCTTACAAGACTCAATTGGAATATATCAAGACCAATTGATTAGGTGCCCGCATCTATGAGGATGGTCTGAGAAGATCTGTTGTCCAAATAAATAACCCAGGTCAACCCATTGGACTAGAACATCAAGTAGTCGAATTCGAAAACGATTCATACATAGATAAAGAAGGAACAATGTATGTGCTCACCAACCAGCCAGATGGAATAGATGAATTGGGCTATATAATCTCAGAGACCGAAATAGGTGACATAGAGCAAGGGAAAATAGGAAGAGAGCCAAGAACCCCTCGAGGCAAATCAGATCTGACTAGAGTGATCACTCCAGAGTGGGTCCCCCAAGACAATAAGAGCATAGAATTGATCTTAAACCGAGAGACAGAGGAGGTTTTTGGAGGTATAAACCTGACCAGCCTAATGAAGTGGGAATCCTTACCATATATGAATTCAAAGCTCCACATACACCAGTCAAAATGACCTACTTAGACAATACTTCTGAGAGGGTCTTTGTGGTCTCAAAGCATGATAGGCATGCCTACACTTGGAAGGGTGAATTTGTTTTTCCCCAACCAAGATCCAATGTCTCTTATGGTCACCAAGGAGCTAGAACATCTCAAGCTCATGGAACCTAGAGAGATAGGAGTAGAGATAGACCTGAGGTGAGCTTCGCTAACCTACTGGGAAGAGAAAGAACGAGAACAAAAATGAATAGAATGGAAAATGAGAGACATAGGGACTCAAGGAATCAAAGAAATGCAGATGAATTCCCTCTATCAAGGCCTAGCAAACACACTAGGACCTTGAGGCCTACATAGTTGGTTAAGTCCAGGAAGAACTGATTCGATGGCACTGAGACTCGTATGATCATGTGGCAGAATTTAGGCAAGTCTTGAGAGTTGATCAAGTTGATGACCTATTTACACAGTACAACGCTTTTGGTCTAACCTTTAAGAACATGGCCCTTACGTGGTTTCAACCACTACAACAGAGGCAATTGAGAAACATAGACCAACTGTAGAAGCCTTCATCAAGGAATTTTCAAAGAGTGGCATAACACACAACACTTCATCATTGATCCATAGTTTTAAACAAACACCTCAAAAGACAGTGAGAATTGTAGGAAGAAGATTTCTGCAATACCTAGAGAGATGCCCTATGTCCGGGTTAACCACACCTTCCAAACAAGTGGCTTTATTCTTAGATGGTTTGTTAAGTACCAAATTGAGATCTTATGTGTATCTAAAGGACCCTAGATCCATAGAAGAGTGTGTACACATGTGTACAGATATTGAGGATAATCTAGGGGAGGAATTAAAGCTTTCAAAAATCTACAAAGATTTAGATAGCTCTACTTGCCTCAATTCAAAGCCATCCACATCTATTGAGGAACTTGTAGAGAAGGTAGCTCGGAAGTTAGGAGTCTCTAGCAGTCAAATACCGAGATTTGCCCTAGTGAAATGGTGTTATACCTGTGGATGAGACCACATGGCTAATGTGTTCCCTATCATGCCTCAACCCCAAGTGAACCCTAACAACGAATACTGCACCATAGAAAGGAGATATACCAACCACACCGCACAAGATTGCCCATATAATAGGCAATCAGGTAGATAAATTTTTCTGCAGCCATATCCACAACAAGGGAGATATCACAATCAGTACCCACAGTAGTATGGTAGGGCCCAACCACCCTACCAACAACCCTATCAGGCTAAACAAAGGCCTCATCCAATGCTAGCACAACAACCTCCTCCTCTAGCTAATGTAATCCAAGTGAAATATGCAGCTTCCAAAGAACATTTGAATAGAGCCTTCATGCCAGTGTCACCATTGCTTTCAGAAAGTGACCTAAATGATCACAGTTTTGACTTGACTCATATCGATAGTCCACAAGCCTACTATATGCACTCACCTAAGCACAATGAGTCATACTATTATGAAAACCCGAGCAAACCTAGTTGGGAGTCATGTACGCAAATCCTAACTCTAAGCCCCAACCTAGGCAGATAAAACCCCCATTTCCTAGAGGACCATGCTACCGATGTGAGGGAGATCACCTCATTCGTGATTGCCCTATGCCAGCACCTATACAACCCCAATCTGTGATAATTCAAGGTTTTTGCCCAAATTGTGGGAAGGAGCACCTGTTACGAGATTATCCTAAGAACCCCACCAATATGCCAAAAATCACTCCTATTAACGTCATTGGGTTAGTGGTAGACTTCATGGGAAGTGTGACTTCCATTGCAGTGCAAAACCAAGACTTAGGCCAAGGAAAGAGTTATGAGGTTAGTGAGACCGAGAGTCTAACCAAGAAGAGGACAAGAGCTTGGAGAGAAAGTCGTGAATGAATGAAAAGACAATGGTCAAAGAAAATGAATGAACTCGAGGAAAGATTAAGAGAAACTAAAGCCAAGATAATTGAAATCACATCTCAAATACACTCTCACACATCACCACCATCATCCCTTTCACTTTCTAATCCACCACCCTCTAATCAACCTCGTGTAATCCCGCCACTACCTAGAGTAGGATTAGTCTTAGCAAATCCCACTCTCAAGGACCTAGACATGATGCTTAAAGCATATCAAGCTAGAATACAAGAAGGGCCAAATGTAATGGATCATGAAAAAAGTTACCCTAGGGTGTACTTAGAGCTTGAACGAACCAAGCTTTATGCTAAGATGGTAGAATTGGCTCAAACCATGTTTGAAGCCAATCGTCTCTTTAACTACTCTAGTTTAGCTGAGACTCAATTGCATTTTGATGGACTATTAGAAAGATTGGAGAGCTTAATTGTAAATTCTAGAAAGGAAGCCACCTCCCAAGGTAAGGACAAGGCAAGTGAAAGAATGAACACAAGGAAACTTATGTGCCTAGTTCCACAGAACCAGACACCTCTTCTTCTATGCATCAATATTCCCAAGAATTTCTCAGAGAAATTCAAGAAGAGAAGTGGGCTAAAGAAAGTGAAAATCCTCCTCCCATTGAACTTGTGGATGACCTACATGATCAATTCCCACAAGATATTCCCTCTATTTATGGTGAACAAGAGGATGCCCAATCAACTGAGTGGTTAGACTTCGAGTCTAATTCGTTGCATGAATTGCCTCATTTCACAGTCCCATGGGAAGCAAAGTCCACCTATATGAGAGCACCCACAATCATGGTAAGGAATGAAGACTCAATCATACCTAGCAATATGGAGGTAGTGAAGAACACTAAAGTGCAGTGCAATCTCACTTTAGAAGAGCTACTCAAAGTTAAACTAGACTTGTGGAAATGCACAGCCAACCAAGTGTCAGAAGTAGTGAAACCTTGTTCCGAGGTAGGATCTTACAGAACAATGCCAGAAATACCCTTGGATAAGATAGGAGACATGAGCAAAGTTGAAGAAGGAAACACCTATCTTCCAATCACTCATCAAGGTTACACAACCAAGGCTATATTGGACTCAAGTGCAGGAGTTGCAATTGCTGCCACTTCCCTATGGAAGTGTTGGGGCAAACCAGCACTCAAGCCAACAAGAATGAAATTAAAGATGGCCGATGGTCACATAGAAAGACCCTTAGGATTGTTAGAAGGGATAACTCTCACTAGTAGTGGTGTAGAGTTTGAGCATACCTTTGCCATATGTAACTTCAGCAAGAACCAAGCCTATGACATGATTTTGGGAAGACCATTCCCGAGACAAGTACAAGTAGTACAGTATTGGGGAATCAATTCATTGTATTTACAACACTTAGGTATCACAACCAAAGTCAATCTCAAGGATTACTCTCATAGAGATGTGCCCCCTATATAGTGGAATCCCATCCATAGAACCATGAACGACATGGAGTCAGTGCATTCCATAGGATCAAGATCCTCATGGATGCATGAAGACACTCACTTGTGGATGTGTAGAGTGGAAGAAGAAGAAGAGAAAAGAGAAAAGGCTAGAGAGGTAGGTGCAAAGGAAACTCATAGATCAATATGAGACCCAACCTATGCACCTATAGTTTTTCGAGACGAAGAATTTGAACCTCATGGTTGGGCAGAAATCCTACCAATAATGGATGTAGCCATCAATGAAGAACAATGGACACCACACTGTGATGAAGATGGCTATGACATTTCAGATTTTGCCATAGAACCAATTATGTGTGATTCGGTTCTCGAAGAGTGCAACGTTAGTATGGATGAGATCGATCAAGTAAGTGATTCAGATTTAGAATCCATCCATATGGATCCCTTTTGTGCATCAAAAGAAGAATTCCTATATGAAGTAGAAGCTCACCCTCAAAGACATTAAGAGCTTATGAATGGTGTGAAATTAACCACACAGATAACTGCCAAAAGTGAAGAAAAGAAAAGAAAGAAGAGAGAAGTTGCACTAGCGGAGGAAGAATCTTTGTTTGAGGTCCCTGAAAATTTTAAGAAGTATGAGATAGAAGATAGAAAATTCATGATAAGGATGCCTAAACGTGAAGCACAAGCAAGAGAGGCATATGATAACAAAGAGAAAACTAAGAAAATCATTGCGACTGTTGGGGATTCGTGGACAAGAAGGAGTTTGAGGGTTTGTAGGAGAAAAAAAGGGAGATGATGAAAATGGAATAACTTCTGCAAAGGAATACTCGTGGAAACCTTGAATATTGATTATCTTTCAGCAATTACAATGACTGCGCATAGTCTAATCAATGACTAAATACAACTTCAGAGAATATCAATTACTGAAGACCAATTATCTCAAGTCCTCTAGCAGCGGCCTCTCCTGCACCAATCCTTCACTTGCTTCCCGCTTCCCTTGTGCACACCTTGCACTAAGCTTCCGCCAAGCTAAGGAATTGGTATCATGGCGCACACACGCAATAGACCTTGGGACTCTTGGAATCCAACCCGCCTTCTCTGCACACTTTCCTCTTGACACCTCTTGCACTCCTGAATGTCGTCGCACCTGGAGACTCTTCTTGCTTCCTCTCTTGCTTCCTCTGAAGCTCTCTCTTGCTCCTAGCTCTCAATACCTCAAGAATAGCCTTTGTCCTTCTTTTGTTGAGTCCGCCGGTTCGCGCACTCTAACTGCAATACAATCTTGGTGTCCTTTCAATGTCCCAAGATTGTCTTTTTGAACTGGTCCTCAACGATTCGCTACTTTGTCCTGTAGTGACTTTAGAACAAGAGTGACTTTCAAAATATAATTTTTGATTAGGCGGCCTATTTCCACCTTTGCGTACGCGGCCTTCCACCTTCACCTTTCCTTTTAATTCTTTACTTTTGCACCTTAAGATTTTAAATTCATCCTTTGAACCTTAAGAGAAGAAATACTTTGCACCTTTAGTTTCAACCGGTTAGGGCTCTACAGATGCCCACCACCTAAAGATCTCTCCGTCCCGGAGAGACAACAGCAAGACAAAAAACTGAGAAATTGCAAAGACCCAGACATGAAAACAACGAAACCGAGGTAAGAAAAGAGGTAAAGAGAGTGTAGATTATGGAGATAAGAAAAAAGATAAGGCACCCTACAAGAATTATTTAGAAATCAAAGGGATGCGTAAATTATTGACAAAGCGATAATTGAAGCGAAGAGCAATTATTATGACTGTGGATGACCAATTTATTTATACTGTGGATGGCAATTTATTGTGGAGGTTGATTGAGATTGTCAGCCGAGGTTGGTGGAGAGGGTGGCAAAGGAGCAGAAGCTTGTTCGATCGTATGCTGTAGCGAACTAAGGCATTGTCTAAGATGATCCCTTTCCCTGCGGATACGTCGGCATGCAGCATTAGCACAAAGCCCTAAGTTGGAGCGATTTTGAAGATCTTCTAAGGCTTTCATCGCAGAGTCGGCCATATCGCGATAATGATCTCTCTCTTCTTTGAGCAATCGCGCCGTTTCGGTGAGAGAGTGCCATTGAGAGTTGGCCATGCGATTGATGTTTTCTATTGTGGAGATGTACTGTTGATGAACCGAAGCGGCGGCCGATACCGAATCCAAGGAAATTTGGGAGGCCTGAGCATTGTCGAGGGCGACTAAACTCGCGTCCTGCAGTAATTGTAAAAAAGAAGGGGTTGATGGGAGGTCAAAATGCGGAGGGGGATTGGCCGTTGGAGTAGGAGGGGGAGGGGAAGGGGAAATGACCTGCGGAGGAGGAGGAAGTGTGGGAAAGGAAGATGTAGTGGGAAGGGAAGGATTGGGGGAGGGGAGTGGTTGACTGACAGGGATATTAATGGTTGAGGGTGAGGTGGAATTCGGGTGAATTGGGGGCATACAGGTGGGGTTTTGAGGGTTGAGCTGCGTTTGAATGAGTGGCGTGAAGGTTGAAGAGATGGGAGGTCTAGGTATAAGGGGAGGGGTAGGCATGGATGGAGAAGTGGTAGATGCAGGAGGGATAGGGGAAGAAGATTGGGTAGTGAAGGAGGGGACGTGAGGGGGGGTAGTCATGAAAGGAGAAGTGGTAGATGCAGGAGTGAGAGGTGAAGAAGATTGGGGAGGTAAGGAGGTTACATCAAGGGGGTTAGTCATGAATGGAGAGGTGTTAGATGCAGGAGGGATAGGTGAAGAAGATTGGGGAGGTAAGGAGGGTACATCAGGGGGGTTAGTCATGAATGGAGAGGTGGTAGATGCAGGAGGGATAGGTGAAGAAGATTGGGGAGGGAAGGAGGTTACATCAGGGGGTGCGGATGCAGGTGTCGATGCGGAAGCTGAGTCAATTGAGATTAGAGGGGGGGAGGGAGATGGAGCAATGGACGGTCCAGGGTGGGTAGGGAGATAAGCAACATTGTGGGCAGATTGTGCGGGAATGTGATAGAGCCAAGCTAAGAAGGGTGCAGAATAGATGGAAAATGCATGAGAGCCTCTAGAGATAGCCTCGCGGAGTCGACGGGAGCGCAAAGTCAAGGAACTATAAATGAGGGTTGCGTAAGGGTAAGGACGGCTATGGAGAAAGCAGAAAAGCGGATCGGCGATACGAATATCTGACCAGGGAAGCGAAGAAGTTTGACTACGCAGTAAGAAGAAAAAGATGAACGCATTGAGAAGGGTGGTCATGCGGAGCGAAAACCTAGCATTACTTTGAAAGTGTGTGGTACAAAAGGCAATAGTAGCCGAGGCGGACAGTCCAGAGTATAGGAAAGGGGGAGCACGAAAATGTAATAGGGGGGACCCAATACTGGCGGCAATGTCTGGGATGAAGAGAGTGCCGGTTCTAAAATGAGGGAAGAGGCGGATAGCTTCATAAACCTGGGTAAAATTGGCGGGGTTATTGAAGAAAACATTAGCCAAACCCCACAAGCCCGCCTGCTGAAGATCCTCAATGGAAAACATTTGACAAAGGGCAATGGTAGGTAGGGATAAATGCATTCGGATTTGCAGGTTTAAGTCAGGTGGGAGAAATAGGCGCATATAATCCCCGGTTGGTGAAGATGGGTGGGATGAATGAGACATAGATTGGGAAGGAGAAGGAGGGTGCGGGATGGGAGGTGGGGAATAAAGGTCGGTGGAATCAGAGTGTATGGAATAAATAGGAAGATCAAGGGCCGTAGGTGGTGTTGGATTAGCCTGAACAGATTGTTCTGCCGATGAGGGAGGAGGTGGATTGGGATGGTCAGAGGGAATCGCGGAGGTGGGAGAGGATGGATTGTGAAGGTTTGGAGGCAGCTGGGATGGAGGATCGGAACGAGCACTCGGAGCGGAGGGGTCCGCCATTGATGGAAATGGGGAGAAGAAGTGTAACCAAAGAAAGCCTATGCAGGGGGAGGGGAATCGATGGGTTGAGGTGGTGGGAGAGGGGCAGAGAGGTTGAGGGGTTGAGGGTGTTGGTAGGAAGAGGGGGGGCGCGCGGGGGGTCGAGGAGGAACGTGGGGGTGCGGTGGGGTTGGAGGCGGAGAGTTGGGAAGGGGGGTTGAGGGGATTGGGGGGGTGAGGGGGGTGGTGGTGTGCGGGGGGTTGAGGTGTTTGGAGGGGGTGGAGGGAGGGGGCGGTGGTGGCGGGGGGTGGAGTTGTTGGGACGGGGTGGAGGGGTGGTAGGAAGAGGGGGGGGGCTGCGGGGTGCCGAGGGGAGGGTTGGGGAGGGGGGTTGAGGGGGTTGGAGGGGGTGAGGGGGTGGTGGTGTGCGGGGGGTTGAGGTGTTGGGAGGAGGTGGAGGGGTGGTAGGAAGAGGGGGGGCGCGCGGGGGTCGAGGAGGAGGGAGGGGGCGGTGGTGTGCGGGGGGTCGAGGAGGAGGGAGGGGGCGGTGGTGTGCGGGGGGTGGAGTTGTTGGGAGGGGGTGGAGGGTGGTAGGAAGGGGGGGGCGCTGCGGGGTGCCGAGGGGAGGGTTGGGGAGGGGGGTTGAGGGGGTGGGAGGGGGTGAGGGGGGTGGTGGACGGCAGGGAATTGAGGGGGATGGAGGGGGGGGGGGGAGGGAGAGAGGAGGGCGCGCGGAAGGCAGAGGGGGTGGGAGGGGTTTGATGGGGATGGAGGGGTGGAGGGGCGGCGCGGGGATGGAGGGGGGGGGGCGGTGGTGTGCGGGGGGTCGAGGAGGAGGGAGGGGGCGGTGGTGTGCGGGGGGTGGAGGGTGGTAGGAAGAGGGGGGCGCTGCGGGGTGCCGAGGGGATGGTTGGGGAGGGGGGTTGAGGGGGTTGGAGGGGGTGAGGGGGGTGGTGGACGGCGGGGAATTGCTGGGGATGGAGGGGGGTGAGGGAGAGATGAGGGCGCGCGGAAGGCAGAGGGGGTGGGAGGGGTTTGATGGCGATGGAGGGGTGGAGGGGCGGCGCGGGGGATGGAGGGGGGGGGTGGTGGTGTGCGGGGGGTCGAGGAGGAGGGAGGGGGCGGTGGTGTGCGGGGGGTGGAGTGGTTGGGAGGGTGTAGAGGGGTGGTAGGAAGAGGGGGGCGCTACGGGGTGTCGAGGGGAGGGTTGGGGAGGGGGGTTGAGGGGGTTGGAGGGGGTGAGGGGGGTGGTGGACGGCGGGAATTGAGGGGGATGGAGGGGGGTGAGGGAGAGATGAGGGCGCGCGGAAGGAAGAGGGGGTGGGAGGGGTTTGATGGTGATGGAGGGGTGGAGGGGCGGCGCGGGGGATGGAGGGGGGGGGGGGGGGGGGGGCGGTGGTGTGCGGGGGTTCGAGGAGGAGGGAGGGGGCGTTGGTGTGCGGGGGGTGGAGTGGTTGGGAGGGGGTAGAGGGGTGGTAGGAAGAGGGGGGCGCTGCGGGGTGCCGAGGGGAGGGTTGGGGAGGGGGGTTGAGGGGGTTGAGGGGGTTGAGGGGGTTGGAGGGGGTGAGGGGGGTGGTGGACGGCGGGGAATTGAGGGGGATGGAGGGGGGTGAAGGAGAGATGAGGGCGCGCAGAAAGCAGAGGGGGTGGGAGGGGTTTGATGGCGATGGAGGGGTGGAGGGGTGGCGCGGGGGATGGAGGGGGGGGGGAGCGGTGGTGTGCGGGGGGTCGAGGAGGAGGGAGGGGGCGGTGGTGTGCGGGGGGTGGAGGAGGAGGGAGGGGGCGGTGGTGTGCGGGGGGTGGAGTGGTTGGGAGGGGGTAGAGGGGTGGTAGGAAGAGCGGGGCGCTGCGGGGTGCTGAGGGGAGGGTTGGGGAGGGGGGTTGAGGGGGTTGGAGGGGGTGAGGGGGGTGGTGGACGGCGGGGAATTGAGGGGGATGGAGGGGGGTGAGGGAGAGATGAGGGCGCGCGGAAGGCAGAGGGGGTGGGAGGGGTTTGATGGTGATGGAGGGGTGGAGGGGCGGCACGGGGGATGGAGGGGGGGAGGGCGGTGGTGTGCGGGGGTTCGAGGAGGAGGGAGGGGGCGGTGGTGTGCGGGGGGTGGAGTGGTTGGGAGGGGGTAGAGGGGTGGTAGGAAGAGGGGGGCGCTGCGGGGTGCCGAGGGGAGGGTTGGGGAGGGGGGCTGAGGGGGGTTGGAGGGGGTGAGGGGGGTGGTGGACGGCGGGGAATTGAGGGGGATGGAGGGGGGTGAGGGAGAGATGAGGGCGTGCGGAAGGCAGAGGGGGTGGGAGGGGTTTGATGGCGATGGAGGGGTGGAGGGGCGGCGCGGGGGATGGAGGGGGGGGGGGCGGTGGTGTGCGGGGGGTCGAGGAGGAGGGAAGAGGCGGTGGTGTGCGGGGGGTGGAGTGGTTGGGAGGGGCTAGAGGGGTGGTAGGAAGAGGGGGGCGCTGCTGGGTGTCGAGGGGAGGGTTGGGGAGGGGGGTTGAGGGGGTTGGAGGGGGTGAGGGGGGTGGTGGACGGCGGGGAATTGAGGGGGATGGAGGGGGGTGAGGGAGAGATGAGGGCGCGCGGAAGGCAGAGGGGGTGGGAGGGGTTGAGGCCCACGGGTTTGTTGATTTCTTTTGAATTTTTGTGGCCAGGTGGGGATAAGTTGCTGGTGGCGTTGGTGGAACAATTTGGGCTTTTCGTTGGTGGCTAGGTGATTGAGAGGGTCAGCGCTCGGGTATTGCATAGACTTCTTAGTGAAGATGGGAAGAATGAACGTTTTTCTTATATAGCAAGGGGGATGAAGGGCTTACCTCACAGCAAAGAATGGTGTAGCCTAAAAGGTAGTTCAAGAGAGAGGAGATGACAATGTTAATCTCATCCATCCGAGAGATCAACAAAGGAAAGGGCATAATTGAAAGTTATTGAGCAAAACTAAGAGCCATTCAAAAAAAATTGACGCCCATTTTTATGTAATGATGAAATTCTATGATTTTTATCGATGAAGAACATTTGCGCCCAAAATTGCGTGAGCATTTAGCTGATTATTACTACTTATTGAAACAATCCAAAAACAATTTGAAAACAAGATAAAGGAAAATGCAATGGTTATGATACTTGATAATAAGCCTTGAGTCTGGAAATGTTTACTAAAGGTAGAGTGTTGCCAGCGAGGGTTTCCAATTGCACAGCACCCCACTGCAATATCTTCAGCACGCGAAAAGGTCCCTCCCAGTGAGGGATCCATTTCCCTTTTGCAGTCGTATGAGGGTTAGGTTTATGGAGAAGAACTAACATGCCTGCCTCGATGTTGTTTTTCCACAGATGTCGATCATGTGCCTCCTTCCGTTTCATCTGAGTCTCTATCAATTTTTTGGTTGCTAGTAGACGAATCTCCTCCACTTTATTTAAAGCTCCTAGCCTCTGAGAGACATCACAATCCTTCTTTCCCTGCATGAATGCTATCTTAGGCGATCCATGTAAAAATTCAAAGGGCTCGATGGGTAATATGCCATAAACCAGTTGGAATGGGGAATATCCAGTGGCCTCTTTGTAGGCTAACCTGTATGCCCAAAGTGTACCTAAGTACGCACTGCCACATGAAGTGGGTTGCAACATACACTCCTTTCTTAACATTGAAATTAGAACCTTATTTGTAGACTCAGCCTGTCCATTTGCTCGTGGATAGTAAGCACAAGAGGTCCTATGAAGAATTCTGTACCTGTTGAAGATTTCTTGCAGGACTTTATTGACAAAATGGGTACCTTGATTAGTGCAAATTTCAAGTGGACAACCAAACCTGCAAATGATGTTACTATAAATGAAATCAGCAACAGTTTGGGCAGTGCAATCTGTGGAGGCAATAGCTTCGGCCCACTTAGTTGCATAATCTGTAGCTATCAGGAGATATTTTTCTCTTTTTGGAAAAGCAGGAGGGTAGATGGGCCCTACAAAATCTAGCCCCCACTTCTCAAATGGTTGCTAGGAGGTGGAAATAACCAAGGGGTTATTTCTCTGCTTTGTTGGCTTAGGTCCACACCTTTGGCAAATATCACATGCCTTACCCCATTCTTCTGCATCCCTGAAAAGTGTAGGCCACCATAAACCCGCATCCAGTATCCTCTGACTCATAATATGTCCTGGGAGGTGCCCACCACCTGTTCCTTCATGTGTAGAGTGAAGGACTTCCCTCACTTCTTCTTCTTCCAAACACTTCCTGAACCGGTCATCTTTGCCCTGTTTGTACAATTTATCCTCGATGAAGGTATATGGTCTACTCTTGATGAGCAGGCTCTTCTTTTGTACAGCACTCGCCTTTTCTGGATACAATCCAGTTCTAATGAAATGTTTAATGTCATAATACCAACCTTGAGCTTTTACCGCAAACAAATGAGCATCTGGAAAGTCATCATTGATTCCACTAGATTGATTCATCATATTTATTCTGGATAGGTGATCCGCCATAACATTGTCTTTCCCTGGTTTATGGACTACAGAAAAATCGAATTCTTGGAACAACAATAACCACCTCCATATTCTACCGGTGGCCTGGGGCTTGTTGAGTAGATATTTTAGTGGTTGGTGATCTGATATAATAATAAATTCTACCCCCAATAAGTAATGGCGGAATTTTTGAACGGCAAAGACCATTGCTAGTGCTTCCCTTTCAGTAGTACTGTAATTCCTTTCAGCCTTGGTCAAGATTCTACTGGCATATTGAATTGGCCTGTCCATTTTAAATTCTTCACTGGGTTGAGTCAGGACTGCCCCCACTGCATATGCACTGGCATCGACATGTATATGAAAGATTTTCGACCACTCCGGGGTGACCAAGATAGGAGCACACACTAACCGTGACCGTAATGTCTGATATGCTTTTTCCTCCTCTTCTTCCCATTTGAAAGGTACTTCCTTACCTGTGAGTCTAGTCAGAGGTCTAGCTATCTCTGCATACATTTTTATAAACCTTCTATGATAACCGGTATGCCCCAAGAAACTCTGGATCTCTTTAGGAGATTTAGGTTTAGGTAACTTTAATATAGAAAGAATTTTGTCAGGATCTGGGGCCATACCTTTAGCCGATACCACATGTCCTAAAAGGGTTCCTTCTGTCACGAGGAAATGACATTTATTTGGATTGAGCTTTAACTTAGTTTCTCTGCATCTTTGGAAAATATTCTGCAGCTGCCTCAAGTGCTGGTCCAAACAATCTAGATGAGTTTCCTTGTGAGATCCTGAAAATGAAGAGAAGTCATCCATGAAGATTCTAAGTGATTCCAGCAATAGGGGGCCAAAAATGAGATTGACCGTTCTGTTAAATGTGGCTGGAGCATTTCTGAGCCCAAATGGCATTTTTACATACACATACGTTCCCCAAGGTGTGATAAAAGCAGTCTTTTCACGATCCTCTGGGTGTATTGATATTTGATTATAGCCACTGAATCCATCCATAAAACTATATAGTGCATGCCCAGCCACTTCTTCAATGACCTGTTCTGCAAAAGGCATAGGGAACCCATCTGGAATGGTCACCTTGTTGAGAGCTCTAAAGTCCACACAAATTCTGATTTTATTAGTATTCTTCTTTGGTACTATGACCATAGGCGAGAGCCACTCTGAGTGTTCCACAGGAATGATGATTCCTGCATCTTCCATCTTTTGGATTTCCACATAGACAGCTTCGGCATACTTTGGATTAAGTCTATAACTCCTTCCTCTGATGGGCCTGGCTCCATCAACCAGAGGAATTCTGTGCTCTCCATAAGATGCAGGCACTCCTTCTAAGTCTTTATAATGCCAAGCAAAAACATCTGCATACTGGGTCAAGAATGATTTTACCTTTTCCAGGAGTTGTGGGTGGCTCCACAACCAAGTGGCCACCAGAACTGGTTGATTATTGTTTTGAGTGCATAAGTGTACTTCTTGGACCGAATTTCTTGTTACCATATTATCTTCGTGAGCATCTGCTTCCTTGTCTTCTTCTACTAGCTTTTCGTGCATTGCCTCATAAGCAGGTGTATTTTGGACTTCGATGTGTTCCTCCTTGTCCTGCATCCATCCTGCAGGGATTTCTTGAATTGGGAAAGAACATTCAACCTCAGAATTTTTTACCTTGTTTTTAGCTTTGGAAACTTTGTTATCTAATGTTGACACATCCTCCTCCAATTTGTATTTGAGGGGTATCTTCCTGCCCCTTCTGTGGTCAGTGATGGGTTCTCCCAATCCATCAACCTGGACCTTTCCCTTGTCTTCATCATAGCCTCCAATCGTGCCAGGATTATCAAGAAAAATTCCAAAGCAAGAAGAAGAGTTGCCGGCATGAAGCCAACTTAAAATATCCTCTTCTTCCTCAAAATCTATTTGGGGTTGATCCTCTGCTTCTGCTTCCATGCAAATGCTCACTGTTTGCATCATACTAGTGTTTCCTTGATTGTCTGGGCCTTCTTCTAAATGAATTTGTGTCAGCTCCTGCCCTTTCTTTTGTACCCACATAGTGTCCTTACCCCAATCATGAATGACACTGGCATGCCTCAGCCAAGGTCTTCCAATTAAGAGAGGGAATCCTCCTTCAACCTGGGGCAATCTTAAAACCACAAAATCCAGAATGAATAGATTACCTTGTACTTCAAGTGGAACTTTTGGGATTACCCCCAAGGGCCTTACTTTGCTCTGATCTGCCAAAGTAACCGTGAAATTTGCAAGTCTTGAAGGGTGGAGTCCAATCCTTTTCATGGTATGTTCAGGCATCAAATTAATGCCAGAACCACCATCTACAATAACACCTTGAAATTCATGGCCCTTGATCGATATTGTAAGCCGAGGGCTTTTATAATCTGTAAGGGGTGCTTCCCCCCTAATTATCCCTTTATGTAAGATAGCAGTCTTAGCCACTAAGCTTGTCGTAGAAGCCTCATCAATTATCTGCAATAATTCTGACCTGAATTTCCCATCCATCTTTATTAAATCAAAAATACTAACCTCCTTCTTAATTGACTTGAGTAGTTTTGAAGCCTCTGACTCTTTAAGAAAGTGAGCTTCATTTGCTTTGCCAAACTCTTCTTGAGCCCTGTTGAAGGCATGCCCAATGGCATCACTGGTGCCTGTGAGACATTCATTGTGGTTTGTGTCTGTACTTGTAGTATCTTTGTCTTCAATTGCAACTCTGTCTTTGTTCAATTCCTTAATTATCAATTCTTGATTTTCTACCACTTTTGCCGTTCCCTTGCTTCTTGTCTGTACTGCAAAAGATTCGAGTTCTTCTAATTGTACCACTCTAGTGGATGGTGAGGGTTCATTCACCTGAGGTAATGTCTCCTCCTTGAATACAGAGATCATTTGGAGATGGGGTCCGGAAGTAGAGGCTTGATTCTTAGGACAACAGTTTGTATAGTGATCTCTGGCCTCTGGACAATTCCTGCAAGGAGGTGCATTTTCCGGAAGGGTGCACCTAGATTGGTAGTGCCCACATTCTCCAACTTGGCATTCATGGGCCTCATGCCCAATCTTCCTGCATAATTGACAAGTCACATTTAGCAAAGGACATTCACTTACTATGTGTCCTTGCTTGCTGCACATGGAGCACCAGAGTCCGTTCTTGATGCCGCCTCCTTTTAGTTCTTGCAACTCCTGCCTCAGCTGAGCTAGTTCCTCTGCTTGGGCTTCCTCTTCCTTTTGGAGCTTGAGGGCTTCAATCTCTCTTCTTAGCTGAGCTACAGTAGTCTCCTCCTCTGTATAGGGCTTATTCCTTTTCAAGCCCTCCAGTTCCCTTCTTAACTGGCTCACTGGGTCCTCCAGTTCTGTACCATATGATGGTTGGGAAGAAGTTGCACCATACTGGTGCCTTATCTGTTCCAAGCGGGTGGCCGTATTGATGAATTCCTCAACAGAGGCAGTAGGTAGCACTAACTCTTTTATTTTGCATTGGGTGACCACAGGTAAAGGTTTGGCTAACCATTTCTTGACAAAGAAGTCGTGTGGTGGATCCGGTAGTTTAGCCATTAATGCTTTGGCCCTGGTCACGAATTCGGGGAACTTCTCTCCTGGACCCAACTTCAAGTTTTCCAATTCTTCTATAATGATCTCAGCCGTGTTGCCATGCTGAAATTGATTCTTAAAGGCCTCTTTCATCAAATCCCAAGAGGTAAAGTGATTTTCAGCAAACTGGCTAAACCACTTGTCTGCCAGACCTTCCAATGTGGCGGGGAAGAGTATCAAGAAAGCATCTTCCCTACCCATTAGCCCCCTAGTCTTACATAATGCAAGAAATCGTCGAATGTGCTCATCTGGGTCCTCCTGGGCTAAACCCCTGAAGGAGGGAAATTTTATGTTTAATATGGAGAGCAAGATTTCTAGGTCCACCTGTCCTGCCATGCTTCCTACCGATGAAGTCGATGAAAGTGGACTCGATGATCTTCTGTTCGTCTTTCTTCTTGTCTGCTTGCACTTGATTCTCAAGGTTTGTGACCGGGTCGCGGTCATGAGCTATTCATAGTCCACTTAAAATGAGACACTTGATAAAAGTATGTACCTTTTGGCTCACTGGAGTAATGTTGTCGACACTGGAATATTGTCCTCCAATGGCAATATATAGTCTCCTAGGCTCAAAGCTCCTTGGATGTCCCACCGGGCGTGCCAAATTTGTTGGGGATTCGTGGACAAGAAGGAGTTTGAGGGTTTGTAGGAGAAAAAAAGGGAGATGATGAAAATGGAATAACTTCTGCAAAGGAATACTCGTGGAAACCTTGAATATTGATTATCTTTCAGCAATTACAATGACTGCGCACAGTCTAATCAATGACTAAATACAACTTCAGAGAATATCAATTACTGAAGACCAATTATCTCAAGTCCTCTAGCAGCGGCCTCTCCTGCACTAATCCTTCACTTGCTTCCCGCTTCCCTTGTGCACACCTTGCACTAAGCTTCCGCCAAGCTAAGGAATTGGTATCACGGCGCACACACGCAATAGACCTTGGGACTCTTGGAATCCAACCCACCTTCTCTGCACACTTTCCTCTTGACACCTCTTGCACTCCTGAATGTCGTCGCACCTGGAGACTCTTCTTGCTTCCTCTCTTGCTTCCTTTGAAGCTCTCTCTTGCTCCTAGCTCTCAATACCTCAAGAATAGCCTTTGTCCTTCTTTTGTTGAGTCCGCCGGTTCGCGCACTCTAACTGCAATACAATCTTGGTGTCCTTTCAATGTCCCAAGATTGTCTTTTTGAACTGGTCCTCAACGATTCGCTACTTTGTCCTGTAGTGACTTTAGAACAAGAGTGACTTTCAAAATAAAATTTTTGATTAGGCGGCCTATTTCCACCTTTGCGTACGCGGCCTTCCACCTTCACCTTTCCTTTTAATTCTTTACTTTTGCACCTTAAGATTTTAAATTCATCCTTTGAACCTTAAGAGAAGAAATACTTTGCACCTTTAGTTTCAACCGGTTAGGGCTCTACAGCGACCATAGAGGAAGGTGAAGAAAGATGCACGTACATAGGACACGTTTTAATAGAGGATAAGGAGCAAGAGTTGATAGCCTTGCTACGAGAATATAGATATGTTTTTGCATGGAGTTACAAGGACTTGAAAGGTGTAGATCCTGGCATATGCTCACATACGATTCCCATGACCTCAGATGCCAAACCCTCTAAGTAGAAGCCATACACATATAACGACAATTATGTTGCCAAGATCAAGGAAGAGATAGATTGATTAGTAGAAGCTGGATTTATCTATGAGATTGAGCACATTGAATGGGTATTCCCCATTGTAGTGGTGCCCAAGAAGAATGGCAAGCTACGTGTGTGCATTAACTTGAAGAAGGTTAATGCAGCCACTATCAGAGATAGTTATCCGCTTCCTATCATTGAGCATCTATTAGAAAGAGTAGCACACAAGGAAGTATACAGCTTCCTTGATGGATTCTCTAGCTACAATCAGGTGGCCATTGCTCCAGAAGATCAACATAAGATAGCTTTTGCTATAGAGTGGCGCATATTCGCTTTTCAAGTAATGCCATTTGGGCTTACCAATGCACCGGCTACCTTTTAGAAGGCTCATATGTCATGTGTCTAAAGAGTTCTTGCGTAAAAACTTAGAGATCTATGTTGATAATCTTTCTGCTCATTCCAACACTAGACAAACACATATATCTGAGCTCACACAAATCTTTGACAAATGTAGAGAATATCAGGTCTGATTGAACCCAGAAAAGTGTGTTTTTATGGTCAGGCAAGGCAAGATTCTAGGACACATAGTGTCAAAGAATGGCATATCCATAGATGAGGATAAAGTTAGAGCTATTGCAGAGCTACCCAGACCAAAGAATGTCAAGGAAGTACAAGCTTTTATGGGGCATTGCCGTTATTACCGATGATTCATTCACATATATGCTATAATTGCAAAGCCTCTATACTCCCACTTAACCAACTTTGAATGGACACATGAATGTGAGAACTCCTTCAATGAGCTCAAATGACGACTATGTTTAGCACCAATCTTGACTACACCAGATTGGAACATGTTGAAGCAAGAAAACACAACTTTTATATGAATTAATGAGTTTAGACTAATGTTGGATGGTCTTGTACATGGATCACTACTTTAGAAGCTTTAGAATTTTTGGCTTATATGTATTACTCACTTAAAGTAGGAAAGTTGTTCAAAAGCTAAGGAGAGTTATTTTTAGGATGCATGTAAAGAGACAGTTAGAGATTCACAAATTTGAGGCTTTACATGTGTTTTATAAACACCCAAAGCATGGAATATGATGTAGAAGGCGTGGAGAAGCTTGCTCAACCTCTGTACATGAGTTTTGTACTCAATACAAGTCATTCTTGAAGAGTTTTGTATCTTCTACCTGTGTTGTAGCTCTATATATGAAAATATGTCAGCTTGTTTCGCTTGGTTTTCCCTGTGTATTTATCCAAATTCAGTTTCGCAACTTGGTTTAAGTAGTTTGGATAGTCTACTTTAGATCTGCCAAGATTCATTGCATTTCCTACAGCCATTTATGTGCTATGATCAAAATACTACATGCTGCTATAAACTATCAAATTAGGGTATCTAGACTTTTGTGCTCTGTTTGCATCCATATTTCTCCTTGACTACTGAACCACATATTGTGTTCTTACATTCATTGAAAAGCTCTATGTTTCTATTAAGCATGGTGCAAATTTCATGATCATTGGACGTATAATTTCAAATTTATGATCTCTACAACAAAGCATGTTTTCTCTGTAGCACCTGTTAGAGATGTCCCTCATACCTGTATCTTCCAAGAGTCATATCTGAGTGCTCCAATGTCCATTTAGGATGATCTATAGCTCATTGGAAAGCTATTAGTGTCTAGTATCTCAATATAAAAAGGTTTTGAAATAGTCTTTATATTTTTGGAGTTATGGCTTTTGCAAGCTAGAGAGGTTCTCTATTCGTCTCACCAAATTTTCAGAGAATAACGTGTGAGGTTCACCTAGCTTCCTGCAGCACTTGGAGTTGTTTCAAACTCCTTCATTGGTATCAGAGCATCACAACATGGGAGATATCTATCCTTCTATTGAGAAGCTCGATAGAACAAATTATCCAGCATGGTCGATGAGGATGGAAGCTCATTTACAAGGTAAAGATCTTTATGATTATATTACAGGTGATGAAGAAAAGCCGGAGCCAGCAGATGTGTCGAAGCCCACCAGAGATGAGGTAGAAGCAATGAAGCAATGGAACAAGAAAGATACACTTGCAAGACCTATTATTCTTAACTCTATTGTAGATTTTTTACTTCCACATATAAGAGGTTATGAATCAGCTGCTGAAATTTGGAGTGCTTTGAAAGATCATTTTGCTTCTTCGACAAGAGCTAGGAACGCTCAACTTTGGGCAGAATTTACAACCATGAAGAAGCAACCAAAACAATCTGCATCAGATTTTGTAACTAAACTGAAGGACACAGCAGACCAGCTTGGAAGCATAGGAGTTGAAATAGAGGAGGTGCAGATCATAAGACAAATTCTTACAGGACTTAGAGGAGATGAGAGATGGAAAGCTTTTGTGTTGAATGCAAAGTTCAGTCTTGATCATCATGTGCCTGATATAAATCAATTGTTAGGGCATATGTTGACTTTTGAAGTTGATCTGAAGGATTTTAATGATAAGGGAAATCAATCTTCAGCCCTTTATTCATCAAAGACTAAAGGCAAGGCCGACAAAGGCAAAAACAAGAAGGATGATGAAGGCACTTCAAGTTAACACGAAAATTTTGCAATGAGAGGTGGCCGATTCAATAGAGGAAGTCAAAGAGGAAGAGGCAGAGCAAGGCAAGGAAGAGGTAGATCTTGTAACCCACCTACTTGTTTTGTATGTGGATCAGCGAATCAGTTTGGACAAGATTGTTGGCACAATTATCAAAATACTAGAGGAAAAGGAAGGTTCAACAGAGGACAAAGAGCAAGAGGTTATGGCAGAAACCATGGAGGAAGAATGCTCAAACTTATGGACTTGATTATAATGAAACATTTAGTCCAGTAGCGAAGATGTCAACCATAAGGACTCTACTTGTTGTTGTTGTTTCAAAGAATTGGCTTTTGTATCAATTAGACATCAAGAATGCTTTTTTGAATGGCTATATTAATGATGACGTGTATATTGAGCAACCTACAAGTTTCAAACATCCAAAATATCCAAATTATGTGTGTAAGCTGAGAAGAGCTTTATATGGACTTAAACATGCACCAAGAGCTTGGAATTATAGGTTGGTTCAGTATCCTATTGATAAAGGCTTTGAAGTAAGTAAAGTTGATCCTTCTTTGCTAATCAAGAATACAGATGAAGGATCCATTTATCTTTGCATATATGTGGATGATATCATTGTTACAAGTGATTACTTTGAAGGCATAAAGAGAGTCAAAGATTTGTTAGAGCAGGAATTCAAAATTTCAGATCTTGGCTGATTAACTTATTTTCTTGGCATGCAAATCCTTTATACAGAACATGGTATGTATCTTACTCAGAGGAAATACACAAAGGATCTGCTAAAGAAGTTTCAAATGGAGAATTGCAAAGGTGCAAGGACTCCTATGGAGTTGAATCATAAACTTTCCCGTCCTGAAGGTGAATTGTTTGATGATGTGAAGACATATCAAAGTCTTATTGGAAGTTTAATTTATGCTACTTTAACCAAACCAAATTTTAGTTACTCGGTTGGATTTCTCTCGCAGTATATGCAAGCACCTAGAGTACCACATTGGCATGCAGCCAAAAGAGTACTTAAATATTTGAAGGAGACAGCGAATGAAGGACTTTATTACTCTTATTCTTCTGATTTGAGCTTAAGAGTTTTTTCAGATGCTGATTGGGCAGGTAACAAGGATGATAGGTGATCAACATCAGGTTACATGTGTTTTGCAAGAGGAAAGTTACTTTCTTGGAGTAGTAAAAAGCAAGTTACAGTAGCACTTTCTTCAACAGAGGCTGAATACAAAGGTTTAGTAGAAGCTGCAAAAGAGGTTTTATGGATGAAAACACTCTTTAGAAGCTTGGACATTTTTCAAGGATTACCAATGATCTTTGGAGATAACATGAGCTCTCTACATCTTGCAGCCAATCTGGTTTATCATGCAAGAATAACGCACATTGAGATACATCATCATTTTATCAGGGAGAAATTCTTGGATAAAGAGATTGAAATTTCTTTTACTCCAATGGATCATCAGGTTGTAGATCTAATGACTAAATCAGTTGATGGAGCTAAGCTCAGCAAATTCAAGGATATCGCTGGAGTTAAACCACTACCTCAAGATGCATAGGAAGTTGAGTTTGAGGGGGAGATGTTGAAGCAAGCAAACACAACTTTTATATGAATTAATGTTTAGACTAATGTTGGATGGTCTTGTACGTGGATCACTACTTTAGAAGCTTTAGAATTTGTGGCTTATATGTATTACTCACTTAAAGTAGGAAAGTTGTTCAAAAGCTAAGGAGAGTTATTTTTAGGATGCATGTAAAGAGACAGTTAGAGATTCACAGATTTGAGGCTTTACATGTGTTTTATAAACACCCAAAACATGGAATATGATGTAGAAGGCATGGAGAAGCTTGCTCAACCTCTGTACGTGAGTTTTGTACTCAATACAAGTCATTCTTGAAGAGTTTTGTATCTTCTACATGTGCTACAGCTCTATATATGAAAATTTGTCAAATTGTTTTGCTTTGCTTCTCCATGTGTATTTATCTAAATTTAGTTTCGTAACTTGATATAGATAGCTTCCACAGTCTACTTCATATCTATCAAGTTTCATTGCATTTGGTGCAGCCATTTGTATGCTATGATCAAAATCCTACATGCTGCTATAAACTATCAAATTAGGGTATTTAGACTTTTGTGCTCTGTTTGCATCTATGTTTCTCCTTGATTACTAAACCAAATCTTGTTTTCTTACATTCATTGAAAATCCCTATGTGTCTACTAAGCATGGTGCAAATTTCATGATCATTGGAGGTATACTTTCATATTTATGATCTCTGCAACAAATCATGTTTTCTCTATAGCACCTGTTAGAGATGTCCCTCATACCTGTATCTTCCAAGAGTCATATCTGAGTGCTCCAATGTCCATTTAGGATGATCTATAGCTCATTGGAAAGATATTAGTATCTAATATCTCCATCCAAAACATTTTTGAAATACTCTTTATATTTTTGGAGTTATGGCTTCTGCAAGCTAGAGAGGTTCTCTATTTGTCTCACCAAATTTTCAGAGAATAACCTGTGAGGTTCATCTAGCTTCCTGCTGCACTTGGAGTTGTCTCAAACTCCTTCACAAGACATTCCATGTTCATTTGGATGCATCCAATTATGTTATTGTGTGTGTACTAGCACAATGTATTGGTGAAGGTAATATGGATCTTCCAATAGCTTATGCCAGTAGACAATTGAATGCGATTGAACAAAATTATACTACTACCGAAAGAGAAGGATTAGGCATGGTATATGAAGTTAAGAAGTTTATACATTATTTGCTTGCAAATAAGTTTAAATTTTTTAGAGACCATCAAGCATTACTCTATCTAATGAACAAACCTTGCAATACATGCAGATTAGTAAGATGGTTCCTCTTACTAATGGAATATGACTTTGAAGTTGTGGTTAGGAAAGGTAGGACTCACCTTAGGGCAGACCACCTTTATAGACTAACTTAAGGGGAGTCCCCTCAAGGAGTATCAGATGACCTTCCTGATGCTTATTTGTTCAATCTAGAAGTAGTGTCTGAGTAGGCCAAAACTATAGTGCCTATTCTAACATTTGGACCCAAACATCCTGAATTGAGAGCAAGAGATAAAGAAGTTGTGAGATCTTAGAAATACTACATAATGGTAGGTAGTGTCTATAAGCACACCAATCAAGGCATACTAGCTTGTTGTGTAGAGGAAGATGAGCATGCAAAGTGGTTGCAAATAGCACATGTAGGTGCACTATAGCAACATCACTCTAAACATCGAACCTTATAGACCTTGCAAAGGTTAGGGGTATATTCGCCAACTATGGAAGTAGATGTCCATAAGTTCTGCAAGGAATGCCCAGTTTGTTGTATTAGATCACTTGTGGAGCATGCTACATTGTACCAAGTGCCCCTAATACCAGATTGGAGTGAACAATTAGTAGCCTTTTTGAGGATGAGAACATTTCCTCAAGAAATGACCCTGGCTAGACAAAGGGGCTTATAACAAGAAGCACTAGACTATGCTCTCATTGGAGATAATATATATAGATGAGGAAAAGATGGATATCTTATATTGTGTGTCCATGAGAGCAAATATATGAAGATCTTGGAGATTGCTCACCAAGGTGTGATAGGAGGACACTTTGGACTAGACCATGTGATTAAGGCAATTCAATTTGTAGGTTTTTGGTGGCCAACACTTCAAATGGATGCACATACCTATGTGAAGAGGTGTGACATTTGTCAGCAAACTCAGTATCCGATACGAAAAGATGAGATGCCTCTAAAACCTATGATGGGAGGACGTGCATTCTCTAAGTGGGGAATAGAATTTGTTGGTCCTATTGAGAGCACAAACAAGATACTATGTAATGTATGGACAAAATTGGTGAATAATAAATGCTCTGATTGGGATAAATAGCTACATCATGTTGTATGTGTATATCAAGTTGCCTATAAAACGGTACTCCAAGCCACACCCTATTAGATGGTATTTGGCCAAAATGCAGTACTACCATTAGACTTCTTGATACCCACACTAAAAGTAGCACAGGAGCATGAGTGGATAGGTCACAAACTCTCTTCGAGGATCTTTGATCTTGAACGGTTAGGTGAAACAAGACTAAGAGCGGTTGCAAGAATATACGCGGCCAAGACAAGGCAAAAGGCTTACTTTGATGCCCACGTGAAGGATAAGGGCTTGAAAGCAGGAGGTTTAGTCCAGTGTATACCTTGAAGCAACATGCAAGAAAGCTAGAGAAGTGAGGCTATGGACCCATGGTTATTAATAGAATGTCAACGAATGGAGCAGCCCAGTTAGCCACTCTAGAAGGTGACATCCTACCTAGTTACATCAATGGGTGTAGAGTCAAATTATATCAAGAACCCGTAATAGAGGAGATGCTAAATAGACTCAACACTGTGAAGAAACGTAAAGAAGAAGAAAAACGGATTCAAGAATAAGCACAAGCGAAAGCTTTGGAATGCATGCGATGAATGAAATTGCAAAAACAAGGTAGACATCAGCCTAGATCAGACACTCAGGAAGCTCTAAGATATCACATGGCCATGTGTGAAGCATCACGTGTATGTTCCCATAGAATAGTTGATCGAAGACCTTTTGTGACCCTAGAATTAGGACAAGGAGAGAGTGCAAGGAACATAAGAGCTTTGATTGACTCAAGAGCAGCCACTAGTGTAGTTCGACTTTCTTACTCTCAAGAATTGCAATTGAAAGTCAATCCCATAGAAGCATATCTCATAGTATTGGGAGGTCTAGAAACCCCTTGCATGGGCAAGGTGGAACTTCCCCTCTACATTCAATATGTTCTAATGACAGTCAAAGTGTTAGTGTGTGCAGATGAGGATCTCACTTGGGTCAAGTCTAGATCTATGATCATGCAGTCAACCTAAACCTAAGAAGTGGACTTCTTCACGTATGGGTGAGCCAAAACCGCATCACAATTGAGTTAGAAAATCAAGCACTCAAGCCACATGGAAAGGCACCAACTCCTTGTCCTTCCATGAACACACATGATGATAACTGTGTTATTCTTGTCCAAGATTCTATGGTGCAAAAGATTGTCACTTGTGAAGGACACGTAGAATCCAACGAGGAACTCCCTTCTTTTCCAAAGAGGATCCCAAAAAAACAAGCAAGGCAACACAAGACACAGAGGAAGTCGGTAATCAAAAAGCATGATCAACAACCGCTGCAACATAAAGTACCTCATGCCATGAAGCAAATCTGGATACGCAAGGGTGCACAACCTTCTGCTCTGGAGACAGGATCCCAAAGATGCACCAAATGAACTACTCAGTCGAGGACTACAATGAAGGAGTATCCTAGGCATCAATTTAGACGAACCATTTCTATTTGGGTCCCAAAGCAGTCAATGAAGGCTGACCCAAATGCTAGACACATATGGGTGCCCAAGACCTGCTTACAAGCTCAAATAGCTTCACCTAGGCTCACAAGCTTGAATCAACACCCACAGGCACTGATAGCACAAATCCTAGGGCAAACATCGACACTCCACACTGTGACATCTCTGATCACACCTAGGAGAATCTGGAAATGGGTACCCAAAAAGTCCCAAATCCAAGACGATCTAATCTATAAACCTTTACATGTCATCTCTACCAAAAGCTATAATCCCACAATAAGAGTTTGGAGAATTAAACCCTATATCAAACCCTTTGACCCAATTTTGTAAATCCATCCGCATTAAACTAGATATATGTTGAGTACAGTGCACATCCAAAGTATGTATCTAGGGGAATCACTAACCTACTAACCGAATTCACACACATCATGAACACGTCACCCACTAACCCCTAACCACTTTGGGTATCATGTTGTTATTGTAGAGGGAACACCGTAATATCATGTTTCCTATGCATTGCTAATATGCTTCTCTTCTTCCAGCAGATAAGCATCAAGAACTACAAGCAATATCATGGCAGAGACAACAAGCCCCAGCTCGCAGGAAGGAGTGATTCAAGAAGGAGTTAATATGGAAAACCTACCTATTGAGGTGCCACCAACCAAACGACCTGCAGAGATGCGACACCTACAACAAATACCCATACCAGACCCTCCCACAAGAATAACGGAGAGAGTTCATGCAAACTCTCACTAGTTCAATGGAATGCTTGGGCCCTTAGGAGAGGTGAAGTACATTTGGGAGTCCAAGTGGGAGTATGGTAGAGCATGGGTACGATCCCAATTCTTTTCCAAAGAGTTCGAGACTCTCCAAAATACACCAAAACTTCAAACCATATGGCAACGCACAGGGCTGGCATAATACTTTGAGGCACCCTTACCGAAACCAGATTTTGTGTGTTGTTACTATTTGTTATCAACATTACAGGCGAGTGAGGTAAAGGATCAACCAGGAACCTTCGTCATTCCTTCTTTATAGGGCATCAATGAGTTGAAAAAGTTTGAACTCACCCTAGAATTGGTAAGAGATGCTCTGAACATCACGACACACATGTGCCCTCCGAGAAGGATGCTTTGATACCTAATAACATGAAGAATAGGAAACTGCAAAAGTTGAAAGATATGGCGGCACATCACACCAAATGTTTCTATCCCTCTCTGCATGTGCTTGCAACATTTTGCATTTCCTGGCCAAAATAAATTCACTCAACCACACAAACAGATTTGGTTCAGTCTTTACTTGGCAGAGATTGGCACACTAAACATTAAGCTTCTTGTATGGATTATAGAGTAGCTGTATGAGGCTAATAAAAGGTCCTCCAAGAAGCTAGTGGTGAATGGATGTTGTGCAATAACGCACATCATTTATAGATGCTTATCATACAATATACCCATCGAATGTGCATTGACCCGGTCATAACTACGGTTGTTTAAAGGATGCAAAACTTCCAAACATCAATCCAAGCAAATGAGGGGCTCAATTCCATGTGTCCAGACATGATAAGTTCATGACTCCGGAAGTCTCACCACGAGGGGACGCCACAATGCCTCCCTTTACAATTGGAATCTCCCAATCTGGATATGAAGGAACATCATGAGCTATCCCATCTGCTCCTCCTATCCCATCGGAATTCGAATTTGCAACCAGGGGAGACATTGAAAGGATGAGCACCTTCAATTTTGAATCTGTTTTGGAGAACACACAACTATCGGATGTAGAATTCTTTTTTAATATAGAAGAACCTGGCACATCCTCCCAAAGATGAGAGAAATCAACAAAAGGCCGCCATGTACACTAGGATGACGGTCAACAGAGGGCCCTATCCCAACAATTCGAATGACCAAAGGGCGAAGATGAGGGAGAAGAAGAAGAAATGATTGAAGCCCCAACTTATACTGCAGAACTCCATAGATTATACTAGATCATGGAATGGGTGTGGGCACAACAATTACTCTCTGAACAAAACAACAGAATGCTCATGAGTCTGCTCTTGGAAGAGGATGGAGTAGACTCTGAATATAATGAAATTCTCCTATTGCTACTAGAAACCTATGATGTAGTGGGAGTAGTCCGGTCCGCATTACAGAGGCCTCCCGCCTAATATGATCCTCATAGATTCCAAACACTATCGAGGTCATGAAAGAACATTCACATCCCCTTCGCAACTATCGAGGCAACCATTATGGCAACTGAACAGATAGAGACAACTTCCCAAGCAACTAGAACTATGGGCCATGAAACCACGGTCATCCATGAAGAATCAACAAAACCACTACCTCCAACATCCCCACCATCACCTCCTCGAACAAAAGCTATAAATATCATCCCGACTACTAACCCAACATAGCAAACCTTCATCTTTCATAGTCCCACTTCCAGTTCAACCTTCTTTGCCTCCTTCGAAACACTTTATATAATACCACCACCATTACAACCAAATCCCTCATGGAGCCTGCCTTAGGACATCCAGCCTCCACGACCTCAGTCATAGGCCACCTATACATTAGAACAACATTTCTAGGTTTCGCTATTTTCGAAGCTTCATCCATGGCATTCCCACCTCCAAGCTCTTACATTCCCACCTCCATACCACCAATCCTTCAACCCATCTAGGCCGCTTTCTCAAGAATTTTCCAGCCCATATATCAACCATTTCCACCATTTTTATTCTCAATAGCCACTTCACACTTATTCACCACGATGACACACACACCACCTACCATTTCAATGTATATGGTAGACACCGCACTCACCCCCATGTTCAACAACATGGACATTTCACCACCCACAACACCTCCCCTACCCCACACACTTCCACCATCCCCCATTCACCAACTTCACCTACACACACATCTGAAGTAGACAAAGCATCCACACTCCCCATTCCCCAATCCCTCTCCCTTGCATCGACCAATATACAACCTGCATATTCATTTGTAAATAATGCATTTGATACTATGTTTCAGTGTATGTCACAACTAAGGACAGAGTACATTCAGCTAGAGGAACATAACAAGAGATTACAAGCACACTCTGCAGACTTAGAACAATGCATCGCAACACTAGAAGAGGACAATGAAAGTCTCCAAACACAGTTTCACACTTTACACGAGACCCATAGCATATTGGAAGCAAAGTTGTAGAATGTAGATGCAAAACCCATGCAACTAGTTGAAAGTCATCTACACACGTAGATGGAATGTAATTCCAAACTACAGCATAACATGGCATTACTACAAAGCCACCTTGCCACAGCTCAAGAACAAACCTGATGGCTGCAGATACAAAATCAAGAAAATCTAGCAACAGCCATAAAAAGTACACCAAGGGCACCCATCAGTCCCTCAAAATTTCAAGTTGTGCCACTAGAAAACATTAAAATCATATTGGAAGGCTATTATAACTTGCTCAAAGCCCATGAAAATTATCAAAAGAATTGGATCAATTACAACAGCAATGAATGTCAGATACTACAACTATCCCCCAACCATCATATCAACCTCTTCCACCATTACTGACTCAGAAGCACTGAAGGAACTCAAACAACAAGTCAAAGAATTACAAGCACGACTCCTTCAATACGAAAGGCCACCATCCCCACTAGAGGCCCTGTAGAAGAAGAAACCATCTCAATTCCAGTCGAACAAATGTTTGAAGACGACTATGACCCTCAACCGATTCCACGTGGATGGATAACAAAAGAGGGCCAAGATACATTCGAAGTGCCATGACCCCCATGGTTAAGACAAGTGGAAGAAATGGGGGATTACTCATGAAGAGCGCACAGTGGTGCAAAATCAAGCAATGAGGATCATAGAAGAAACAATGTTACAATCCAACTATTTCCAAAACTTGGCACCCAGGCACCTCATCACCTCATCAAAACTTCAATATTGGCCCTACTTTGTCATTCTTGCAGATTATAATGTAGAAATACAGAGAGTCACAGGGAAGATTCCCACCTTCGCAACCCATTTTTAACCCGAGGACCTACCACCAGAGGCATAGAAAGGCAAGATCTATCAATCAACATGGCAGCAAAAGCTCTTAGAGACTTATCTTGAAATGCTACGTATATGGAACCATGCACCTCTACATCTCATTTACAATCCATGCTATGGTCTAGTTCCACGACGCAGATCATGGAAAGTGTTCAATATTAAAGTACAAAACAATGCCTAGTGTAAAGAATGGATTAATTATCCATACATTGTGCCACCCCAGGGACCACCCTCCATTGCTAATATGATGGCCACCATCCAACACTGTATCCCTCACCTGAAGCCAATGCCAGATGTCTCGGTGCAAATGATGCTCAATATTTTGGATATGATGCAGATTGTGCTCAAAACTTTTTGAAATATAGAAGCACCACAAGTAGCTCTACCAAGCTTCACCAATGGCAACTATGACTTAGTGTAAGACATGAGCACTACCCCAAGCATTCAAGTTGCCTATGCTTGGCATGCACATATAAAATACCTCCCCGCATGTTACAAATAGACCTTCGAAGACATGTTCAAAATAGGATTCTGGGAATATCACTTGGAGGTGTTCGCAGTTGAAGTCAACACACCTCTTCACTTATTCACATGTGAGCAGGCGATGTATTCTGAATATTACATGACCCCCCAACTTGATATCCCTAGGGCCATCAATTGGGATGCCTTGCAAGTAGATTTGGCAAGAGGGCTAAGGCTCACCAAACACGAACTGGCCACTAATGTCATCCAATATTATATTGACCAACCTATAGAACAGAGGTCTGTCAGGGACAAAAGACGTTAGAGAGGGGGGAGTGTTGACCTACAAGCCATGAGGAGATAGAGCAGTCAAGTACAATCCGGCATATAAGAGGCCCAATCATTTTTTTCATAATTATTTTCAATCAAAGTGATTTTCATCACTACACAAACATTGTAAATACCGTTTTTGATAGATTAGCCTCCATTTATGCAAGTCGAGGAGGACTATTAGAAGTACTTGCGCATCAATTTTCATAATTTTCTAATTTCGTTTGAGCCCTCAAATAAGCCCTAGAACTTAATTTTTAACTAGGCCAGACACTAGGTCTGGACAGGGCCAAATCTAGTCAAAAAACTATAAAAACAGATAGAGAGCTCATTTTTGGGGTTAGCTTGTTAGAGTTTTGAGCTATTGTAAGAGACTTATTGAGTAATACAAAGAAATCCATTGTTCCTCTCTTTGTTCTTGCCTTGTGTGCACGTGTGTGTATGTGTGTGCATGCTTGTGTGCTTGTCACTCACACACTTATGTCATCACTTGCTCATAGTTGTCATACTAGTCCTCATGTCTCCACAGGTTGACATTTATGAGGTGGATCTCCTCACGTTGGTACTTGCCATTGTGCTAGAGTGACAAAATCAAACTATATATATGTACTATGGGTTGTGGATATGGGGTATGGATCATTGGAATAGGTGAAAAGTCTTGGAGCACTCAGTTTTGATCTTCCAAAATTATTCTCCCATGAGAAATTGCTTTTCCACTTCCTACCTTGACATACCCATATTCTCCGACTCATAGATTTGCGCTCCAACATTCGATTTAAGACATCTTTATCATATTACTAAGCCTTCTCTGAGCGACAAATGTTGATTGATTTGGAGAAGTTTTGCCGAACTAAAATCCCTCTGTAGTGCTTCAGTAGAAACTAGGCATCCAATCCCGAGCCTAGTTTTTGGTCATTTGGCATCGAAATCGACTTTTCCACTTGGAGTAGCCTCATAGCTTTGAAATATAGGTGATGCATCCCTTACTTTGGATTGGCGAGGACTAGCAGAAACCAAAAGTGTTTCAGTTTGAATCAGTTTGCTTATTTGGGGCTATATGCTTTTGGCATCATTTTTGTTGGTATTTGGTGCTTAAAACCCTCTCGAGCCAACTGGATATTTTGAACTTTCGTTTGGGCCTGATGAGGATTCTAGATTAGCACCTTAATGCTTCAAACATTGCTTTGATTCCACTTTGGAAGCATTACTTTGTATCAGGAAAGTGCTCTAGTACTACTTTTTCTCTCTTTCCTGCATATTAAGTTTACTTCCATTCCTTTTACACACTCTAGTTAGTAAACGGGGGGAGTGAAATATGGATCCTAAGGGTAAGTGTTGAGGGTAGAGGAATCCTGAAGATATATAGTTAATTTGAATTTTGAAACTCTGCTAATTTGGAGAATATTCAATGAGATTGTTGCTAAATCAGATTTCTCCTAACTCGGATGTTGCTTATTAGGATTTTTAACAGACACTTATATTTTAATTGAGTGCCAACTTCACAAGAAGTGAGTAGTTATGTTTTGGTTCACGCGAGAAAAAGAAAGAGAGAAGAAGAAAGCAGGAGCAGACGAAAAAACAAGACGTAGAAGAAACAGAAGAGAGATTCTTCATTCTTGTAATAGCGCAGATACATGTCTGAGTCAGTTCGGGTCACTCATGTAATGAGTTACTGTTTGTACTACCCGAATGTTCTCATGAACTCTTTCTATCTTGTAAGGTATGTTTTAGAAGACTCGTAAATGATGATTTTTGCCTAAATCTGTTCAGCGCAAGCGTAAAACTCTATCTGTTGCGGGTTATGATCTTTAAAATTAGACTCTATTTCAACAGAGTAGTGATAGATATGAAATTTGCTAGAAGTCACTTCTCTGTGTGTAGCAGACTAGTGCTGGGAACTTGGTTTACCAGAGTCAAGTAGTTGATGTGTTGTATTCGAACCCCAACATATTTGGCGATCCTAATGTGTTGCTAATGTGGCAAGACATGCATGAAAGAACGAAAAAGACGATTTGGTAAAGTGTATTTTATAAGAGCGCAGGCAAGGGTAGCTAATGTGGAGTCATCCTCAGAATTTTATGATTGGTATGAAGCAGAAGAGGAAGCCAATCTAGACATTGTAGAGGAGGAAGGAGAAACAGGTGAAACAGAGGCAAGGTTAGTGGGCGGTATACTTGGAGCGCTATTCCTAACAGAAGCAACTATAGGGGTAAGAAGACGGCTCTAGTTTGACCTGTTTCATCATCAAATATGATTACATGTCTAAAGAAAATTTTGCACCTTTGGCTTATGCAGAGGCAAGTGGACAGGTCAGTTGGGCTCATTGGTTGCATGATCACATGCATAGTGAGATATTTGTAGGGGATAGACATAAAACGCAATTGAATAGTAGGATGTCAGCATAATTGGCGGCATTGTTCGAGTTTGTGCAGCTGGTGGATAGTCAGAAGTTGTCATGGCCAAAGGAGATAAACATTCATAGTGACGAGCTGATGGGTAAAAATCAGGAACAGCTAGCTATGAGAGAGGTGGACAGACCTTTAGAGACGTGTAAGGATCTTCTGAAAGCAGGTTATACTGTACAAGAATTGGAGCCGATTATGCAGATAATTCAAACTGATTTAGGAAAAGCAGTGATAAAGGAGGATAATCTCTTGTAGGTGGTAGATGAGGATGAGCACCCAAAAGTACTAGGAAAGGTTTTTAAGTTGTCTAAAAAGAGAAGATTGGAAGAACAGCTGCAAGCAGTAGGGGATAAGTTGCCAGAGGATGTTATGTACCAATCAATAAGGAATACAGGGTATGATGTACTAGGAATGAAGGAAAGCTTGTAGGTAATTTCCAATTTTTTATTCTTGCAAGAGGAGAAATTAACTAGGTACGAACAGACAAAAGTATCTATTAACATGGAGGATTATCAGTCTTTACAGAGGCAGGTTGAAACACTTCAGGAAGAATTGAATAAGAAGGCACAAACATTAGAGAAATATAGTCAACAGAGCAAGATGCAACAAGTAATAGAGTTGTCCAGAATAAAGCGGTCCATGCAGGAATTTGAAGAATGGCAAAGGTCTATACAAGAACAAATTCAAAAAGAGATGATGGATTTTTCAGCACTTAATGCTACTCTGCAGAACAAAAAAGTGATTCTTCACTCTAGGATGCAGGTATTACAGGTGCTTGAGAAGCAGATGTTAAAAAACGAAGATGTGAGCTAGATGCATGTTGAGAGCAGTATGGGCACCCAAGGACTGACTAGACAAGGAAGCCAACGGAGAGAGTCAGAGCGAGGTGAAGGAGTAAGTAGACAAAGCAGTCGACGCAAATCTAGCAGATAGGCCCTGCAAATTTTTCCAAATCAACATCTTTATAACAGTGATTCTTATCACTAACAATCATTGTAAATACCATTTCATATTTTTGTAGCTCCATTTTGTGCAAGCCAAGGAGTCCTTGAGCTTGAGGATCCTTAGAAGTACCTACATATCAATTTTCGTATTTTTTAGACTCCGTTTAAGCCCTCAAATTGGCCCTGGAACCTAATTTTTAACTAGGTCGGACACTAGGTCTGGACAGGGCCAAAACCTAGTCAAAAACTATAAAAAGAGCTAGAGAGCTCATTTTGGAGGTTAGCTTGTAATTGAAATGAACTTGTAAGAGCTTTTTGAAAAGGAATCTAAGAACTCCATTGCTTCTCACTCCTTGTCTTGCCGTGTGTGCGCGTGTGTGTGTATGTGTGTGCATGCTTGTATGCTTCTCACTCACGCACTTGTGCCTCCACTTGCTCGTGGTCTTCATACCATCCTCCATCGCGATTGATACTCTGTCCATCGCGATTGACAGCCCTGTCCATCGCGACCGACTGCCTGTCCATCGCGATTGATAGCCTGTCCATCGCGACTGACAGCCTGCCTGTCCATCGCGACCGACTGTGTTGAAGCTCAAAGTCAAGGACAAAGCATGGAAGCACATCAAAAGGTGGACACATGAGGAAAGGGAGCAAGTAGGGAGCTCCAAGAAGTGTATGTCAAATTTTCAGAAGAATCCCCTACAAAAATAGTGATTTTCATCACTAGAAACCATTGTAAATACCATTATCTATTTTTAGTAACTCCATTTTGTTCAAGCCGAGGAGTCCTCGAGCTTGAGGAGTATTAGAAGTACCATCGTACCAATTTTCATAATTTTTAGACTTCGTTTGAGCCCTCAAATAAGCCCTGGAACCTAATTTTTAACTTGGCCGGACACTAGGTCTGGACAGGGCCAAAACTAGTCAAAAAAACTATAAAAAGAGCTAGAGAGCTCATTTTTGAGGTTAGCTTGTTGGAGAATAGAACTTTTGTAAGAGAACTCTTTTGCAATCTAAGCTTTCCATTGTTCCTCTCTTTGATCTTACTTTGTGCGCGTGTGTGTGTATGTGTGTGCATGTTTGTGTGCCTTCACTCACGCACTTGTGCCTTCACTTGCTCGTGGTCTTCATACCGGTCCTCACGTCTCCGCGGATTGACAAGTAAAGGAGGTGGTGCTTACGCTTGAGCTACACCAAATTTTGGCGCCGTTGCCGGGGAGAGAGCTTCGAGGACGAGCGTTGTGATGGTAAGATCGTAGATTTGCGACGTTGGAAGGTAAAAAAACTATCATTTCAGTTCATTTTCTGTTTTTTTCCTCTTCATCTTCATCATCATCATCATCTCCACCTTCTTCCATCTTCTTCTTCATAGAAATTTCTTGTTTTTTAGTGCATTTTCACCATTTTCATTCCATTTTTCATGCATTATTGTGTGTGAAGGAGTTAGGAGGTGCAAGGGAGAGCAAGCGCTGTATTTTTTTCATGATTTTCTGCTCATACGGAGCTCGCCATAGCCGGCGCTCAGAAATTTGAATTTCCCGCCAAAAAACGCGATTCTGTGATGAAAATCGCGATTCTGTGAAAATTCAAAATTTTTTGAAAAATCACGATTTTCAGTTTTCCCGCCTAAAAGTTGGTTGAAAAAATCGCGATTCTGTGTTTTTCTCAAAAAAAAACACGATTCTCTGCTCAAAATCGCGATTCTCACCAATCACGATTTTCAGCAAAAACACGATTTTGTGAAAAAGGCGATTCTGTGAAAACACGATTTTTTGCTCAAAATCGCGATTTTCAAAAACACGATTTTGTGCTCAACATCGCGATTTTCATGTGAAAAATACGATTTTCAAAAAACACGATTCTCTGCTCAAAATCGCGATTCTCACCAATCACGATTTTCAGCAAAAACACGATTTTGTGAAAAACACGACTTTCTGCTCGAAATCGCGATTCTCACAAATCACGATTTTCAGCCAAAAATACGATTTTGAGAAAAACACGATTCTGTGGGACAAAATCGCGATTTTCATGTCAAAAACACGATTTTGTGAAAAACACGACTTTCTGCTCAAAATCGCGATTCTCACAAATCACGATTTTCAGCCAAAAATACAATTTTGAAAAAAAACCGATTCTGTGAAAAAACACGATTCTCTGGGACAAAATCGCGATTTTCAAGTCAAAAACACGATTTTGAGAAAACACGATTTTGTGATCAACATCACGATTCTCAGAAACACGATTTTGTGATCAACATCGCGATTCTCAGAAACACGATTTTGTGATCAACATCGCGATTTTCAGAATCACGATTTTGTGATCAACATCGCGATTCTCTGAAACACGATTTTGTGATCAACATCGCGATTCTCTGAAACACGATTTTGTGATCAACATCGCGATTCTCTGAAACACGATTTTGTGATCAACATCGCGATTCTCTGAAACACGATTTTGTGATCAACATCGCGATTCTCTGAAACACGATTTTGTGATCAACATCGCGATTTTCAGAAACACGATTTTGTGATCAACATCGCGATTTTCAAAAACACGATTTTGTGATCAACATCGCGATTTTCAGAAACACGATTTTGTGATCAACATCGCGATTCTCAGAATCACGATTTTGTGATCAACATCGCGATTTTCAGAAACACGATTTTGTGATCAACATCGCGATTCTCTGAAACACGATTTTGTGATCAACATCGCGATTTTCAAATCACGATTTTCTGACTCAAAATCGCGATTTTCAAAAACACGATTTTGTGCTCAACATCGCGATTTTTTTGACTTCACAGCATCGCGATTTTCAGGAAGATCACAAAATCGCGATTTTCTCCAAAGGTCCTGTTTGCCTGTTTTGACCCCCAGGAGCCTGATTTGGCATAACTTTTTCATCCAAAGTCCATTTTTTGAGCTCTATAGCTTGTTGGAAAGCTCGTTTCAAATCCTACACGATCTCAACTGTTTTTTTCAAGAATAATGCGTTGATTTTGAGATAGGATAATTTGAAGTTGACCCTCAGGTGGGACTAGGGAACCAAGGGGACTCCAAAGAATTTTGAACCATACCAAAGGGAAATTTTGGACTCCTGACTAAAGCTTATGAACCTGAGATCTGGTAGACACTTAGGCAAGGATAAACAAAGCATTAGATCTTCTGAGGCTAGTGTCAACCATACATCCAAGTCTTGGGCGCAACAACTAAGTGGTCATCTTTTACTCAGATCAGACACAAGTGATTCAGAAATGTCTTTTAGTATGGGAAAACCTGCAGGTGGCTCAGGGACTGCCCATCTACAAACACCGGAAGGTCCCTATAAGACACAATTGGAATATATTCGGACCAACCAATTAGGTGCTCGCATCTATGAGGATGGTCTAAGGCGATCAGTGGTCCAACTCAAAAATCCAGATCAATCCTTTGGACTTGAACACCCGGTGGTCAAGTTCGAAGAGGGTTCATACATTGATAAGGAAGGAACCATGTATGTGGTTACCAACCAACCAGATAGGACCGATGAGTTTGGAAATATCATTCATGAGAATGAGATAGGAGACCTAGAACAAGGAAACGTAGGACAAGGACCCCAGACTCCTAGAGGTAAGTCAGTTTTGACCCGAGTGATCACTCCGGACTGGATCCCTCAAGACAACAAAAGCATAGAACTATTTTTGAATAGAGAAACAGAGGAAGCCTTTTGGAGGTTCAAGCCAGATCAACCTAGCCAATTGGGCATAGTTATCATCTATGAATTCAAAGATCCTGAGATACCAGGCAAAGTTGTCTACCTGGATAACACATCAGAGAAAATTTTCTTGGTAACGGAACATGATAGACATGCATATACATGGAAGAATGACATGATTTTCTCCCCACCAAGATCCAATGTTTCCCATGGCCTCCAAGGGGTAGGATCATCCCAGGCTCATGAAGCCCAGAGAGAAAGAACTAGAGAGAGACCTGAGGTAAGTTTTGCACACACCGTGGGCAGGAATAGGTCAGGATTTGAAAATGAAAGACCTGAAAGGGAGAGACATCAAGCACATAGGCAACAAAGAGATGAACAGGATTTTCCATTGCTTAGACCCCGGGAGTACCCAAGAACCCTTAAACCCAGTCACGTGATCAAGGCAATGAAGAACTATTTCGATGGGACAGGGGATCCTTATGATCATGTGGCCGAGTACAAACAAGTGCTGAGAGCCGAACAAATTGAGGACTGGTTCACCCAGTACGAGGCATTTGGTTTGACCCTTAAAGGCACTGCCTTAGCTTGGTTTCAACCATTGAGTAGAAGCAGTTATCGCGATATAGGTCAACTGCTAGACGAATTCATTGTAGAATTTTCCAAGAGTGGTATCAGGCATAACACATCGTCCCTGATCCATAGTTTCAAGCAGACACCCCAAGAAACAGTGCGACTAGCAGGTAGAAGGTTCAGACAGTACCTAGAAAGATGCCCTGCTCCAGAGCTACCCACACCAGCCAAACAAGTGGCTTTGTTTTTAGATGGCTTACTGAGCACAAAGTTAAGATCCTATGTATACTTGAAAGATCCTAGATCCATAGAAGAGTGTGTGCGGACGTGCATAGACATAGAAGATAACTTGGGTGAGGAGTTAGGATTGTCCAAACTCTACAAAGATTCGGATAGTTCTACTAGTCATACTTCAAAGATCTCCACAGAAATAGAAGAGATAACTGAGCAAGTTGCCAAGAAGCTGGGAGTCCAAAATAAACAAACACAGAGAGTCACTTCATTGAATCGGTGCTATACTTGCGGAGGTGACCACATGACTAACGTATGCCCAATGCAAAACCAAAACATTAGAGAAAGGAATGCTCCATATTGCACTATTGAGAGAAAATACACAAACCACACGGCTCAAGATTGTCCCTACAATAGGCAGGCTGTTAGACAAAATTATCAGCAACCTTACCCACAAGGTAGGTATCAGAATCAATACCAACGGCCATATTATAGACCACAACAGCAGTATCAGGTACCATATAGGCCACAACCTGTCTTGGGAAACCAACCACCAGCTCCAGCCAACGTGATTCCAGTCAAGTATGCTGTGGGAGAGGAAAATCCAAATAGAGCATTGGTACCCCTAACCCCATGGACACCAGATAATGATTCTCATGCTCATAGTTCAGACTACTCCCATGAAGGTAGTCCACATGCGTATTACACAGAGTCACCTGAGCATAGTGAGATTTACTCGTATCAATATGAGGCGCCACCTATGGAGCAAAATTGGGAGCCAGAATACTCCAATGTCATGTACACACATCCTAACCCTAGGCCCCAGTTGAGACAAATGAGACCACAAGCCCCTAGAGGATCTTGTTTCAGATGTCATGGTGACCATTTCATTCGTGACTGTCCCCACCCACCATCTCCGAGCCAAGGACAGGCTATCACAATACAGGCTTTTTGTCCTGATTGTGGCAAAGACCATCTCCCCAGAGATTGTCCAAGAAACCCCTCTAGTGCACCCAAGATTACACCCATTAATGTGGTAGGCTTAGTGGCAGATCCAAGTTCAAGTAGTAGCAATGTGGCTCCTATACAAGCTGTCACTAGAGCACAAGCCTTAAAACAAGATAAACCAGTAGAACAATCAGAGTCGAGTGAATCGAGAGAGCCTAGTAAGAGGAAAACAAGAACATGGAAGGATACCAGAGAGAAAGCCAATCGCAAGTGGAATAAAAAGTTATCGGAACTAGAAGAAAGCTTAAAAGAAGCGAAAACAAAAATAGAAGACATTGCATCTCAAAGCCCCTCGCATGCCGAAACTCCATCCACTCCACCTCATCCCACCCCACCACCCATTGTAAATAGACCGCAACCAGGGTCTGTTCTTGCAGATCCAACCCCAGAAGGCTTGGACATGATGTTCAAGGCCTACCAGGCTCGACTTCAAGAAGGGCCTACAGCGGCAAACCTAGACAAGAGTTACCCTAGAGCAGATTTAGAGATTGAACGGATGAAAATGTGCATGAAAATGGTAGAACAAGCTCAAGCCATACTGGAGACTAGTCAAAAGTTCAATCAGACAAACTCTATCAAATCGGATTTGCATTTCCAGGGCTTACTAGAACGATTAGAGCAGTTGGTAAACAAACCACAAGTTTCTCTACCTCCACAGGCTCAACCAGTTATTGAAAGAGGAAGCTCACCACCAAGGGGAGCTTATGTTCCTAATTCCACGGATGCTGGAATACCTCCTTCTATTCAACAGTACTCTCAAGAGTTCTTGCGGGAAATACAAGAGGAGAAATGGGCCAAGGAGAAGGGTAATTCCCCTCCTATTCCTGAGATTGATGAACTTCATGATCAATTTCCCCAAGACATTCCATCTATTTACGAAGATGAAGCAGAACAAGAAGACGAAAGATTAGATTTTGAATCTAATACCTTAGAAGAACTGCCTCAATTTCCAGGCCCATGGGAATCTGAATCACTCCAGATTAGAGCTCCCACAATACTAGTAAGAAATGAAGACTCAGTGGTTCCAAGGAACACGGATGTCGTGAAGAACACTAAGGTTCAGTGTCATCTCACTGTAGAAGAGTTGCTCAAAGCAAAACCTGAGTTATGGAATCATGTGAAGGATCAGGTCCCAGAACTTGAGTCCAATATGCCAAAAGTAGGCTCTAAGCAAAGGGTACCAGAGATACCTCTAGACAAAATAGGGGACATGTGTGAGGGTGAAGAAGGTAATACTTATCTTCCAATCACCTACCAAGGTTACACAACCAAAGCAATCATAGATTCAGGTGCTGGTGTTGCTATTGCGACCACCTCCTTGTGGAAGCAATGGGGCAAGCCCACATTAAGACCAACTAGAATGAAGCTTCAAATGGCTGATGGTCATTTTGAAAGACCTCTAGGATTGCTAGAAGGGATCACTCTAACCACTTGTGGTGTAGAGTTTGAGCACACATTTGCTATATGTGACTTTGAGAAAAATAATGTCTTTGAGATGATCCTAGGAAGACCCTTCCTACGACAATTGCAAATAGTACAGGATTGGGGAACTAACTCCTTGTACTTACAGCACTTAGGGGTCACCACTAAGGTCAATTTGAAGGATTACACCTTCAGAGATGTACCACCCCTACAGTGGAATTCTATCCACAAAGCAAAAGAAGATTCCATCTCTGTGCATTCTGAAAGTTCACCTGATCCATCATGGCTGCATGAAGATACTCATTTGTGGATGTGCAAGGTTGCAAAGGAAGAGGAAAAACGTTTAAAGGCAAGAGAAGAAGGAACTTCGTTAGGAGATAGACCAGTTAGAGACCCAGCCTACACACCGATGATCTTTCCAGATGAGGAGTTTGAGCCTCATGGCTGGCCAGAAATCTTAGCCACCATGGACATTGCTGTCAATGAGGAACAGTGGACACCTCATTGTGATGAGGAGGGTTATGATATCTCAGTGTTCATGTGTCAACCCTTGCTAGAAGAATGTGACCCTAGTGATGTCATAGAAGAGGAAGAGAATGACGATGATCTGGAGTCTATTGTGATGGATAGTTGCTTTAACTCAGAGCAGCACTATCTAGAAGATATAGGAGTGTTCACCCAGAAAGAAGAAGAACCTCTCACAAGTATTAAAACAGTAAACTCAAAGGATGGAAGTGAGAGTAGTCAAAAGAAAAAGAAGAGAAAAGCATTGAAACAAGAAAAGGAGGAATCATTGTTTGAAGTACCAGAAAACTTCAAGAAATATGAAGTTGACGACCGCAAAATTTTGGTACGAATGCCTAAGAGAGAGGCCATCATAGGAGAATCATATGATAATAAAGAAAAGACCAAGAAGATTGTAGTGACCATTGAAGAGAACGAAGAGAGATGCACATATATAGGAGATGACCTAAGTGCAAGAGAAGAAATGGAGCTCATAGCTCTATTAAGGGAATATAGGGATGTGTTTGCATGGCACTATAGAGACTTGAAAGGGGTAGATCCAAGAATTTGCTCTCATACTATCCCCATGACTGCTGATGCTAAGCCCACCAAACAGAAGCCCTACACATATAATGATACCTATGCAGCCAAAATCAAAGAAGAAATTGATAGATTGATTGAGGCTGGATTCATCTATGAGATTGAGCATACCGAATGGGTGTCCCCCATTGTTGTGGTACCCAAGAAGAACGGGAAGTTGCGAGTGTGTATTAACCTTAAAAAAGTTAATGCCGCTACGATTAGAGATAGTTATCCACTTCCAATCACAGAACACCTATTGGAGCGTGTTGCAGGCAAGGAAGTTTATAGCTTCCTTGATGGATTTTCAGGTTACAATCAAGTAGCCATTGCCCCAGAAGATCAACACAAAATAGCTTTTGCTACAGAGTGGGGAATCTTTGCATTTCGGGTGATGCCATTTGGGCTCACCAATGCACCTGCAACATTCCAAAGGCTCATGTGTCATGTCTTCAAAGAGTTCTTGCGAAAGAGCTTGGAAGTGTATGTGGATGATTTATGTGCTCATTCCCAAGAAAGAAGGGTTCACATCCCTGAGCTCAGACAAATCTTCAACAAGTGTAGAGAATATCGAGTGTGTCTAAACCCAGAAAAGTGTGTGTTTATGGTGCGTCAAGGTAAAATCCTCGGTCATATTGTTTCTAAGAATGGAATCTCAACGGATGAAGATAAGGTACGAGCCATAGCGGAGTTGCCAAGGCCAAGGAATGTTAAAGAGGTACAAGCCTTTATGGGCCATTGTGGATATTACCGTAGGTTTATCCACATGTACGCGATCATAGCTAGACCCCTTTATGCCTTGTTGTCTAATTTTGAGTGGAACAACGAATGCGAGAATTCTTTCAATGAACTGAAGAAACGTTTGTGCACAGCACCAATATTGACCACTCCTGATTGGAATAAGCCATTCCATGTCCATGTGGATGCATCCAATCATGCCATAGGATGTGTGCTAGCACAACCCACAGGTGAAGGGAATTTAGATTTGCCCATAGCATATGCTAGTAGACAACTAAACCCAGCCGAAAGAAATTATACCACAACCGAGCGAGAAGGGTTAGGCATGGTATATGCTGTAAAGAAGTTTAGACACTATTTATTGGCCAACAAGTTCAAGTTTTTCACTGATCATCAAGCTTTGTTATATTTGGTCAATAAACCTTGCAATACTGGACGCTTAGTAAGATGGTTCCTCTTACTAATGGAGTATGACTTTGAAGTTGTTGTCAGGAAAGGTAGAACCCACCTTCGGGCAGATCACCTTTCTCGCATTACTTCAGGAGAGTCACCACAAGGAGTGTCTGATGAACTACCTGATGCTTATCTGTTCAATTTGGAAGTTGTTCCTAAATGGGCAAATAAGTTGGTACCAGTCCTAACCTTCGGCCCTGCAAATAAGAATGTGAAAACATCACAAGAAGAAATTGTAAAATCACAAAAATATCACATATTAGCAGGAAGCATGTACAAACAAGATACTGAGGGTGTATTAGCTTGTTGTGTCGAGGATGATGAACATAGTAGTTGGTTGCAGCAAGCTCATGAGGGATTGCTAGGTAATCACTATTCTAAACAACGAACATTGCAGAATTTGAAACGTTTAGGAGTGTATTGGCCTAGCATGGACAAAGAAATACATGAGTGGATCAAGAATTGTCCAATGTGCAGAGAGAGACCACCAGTGGAGCATGCAACCCTTTATCAAGTATCATTAATTCCAGATTGGAGTGCTCCATTGGTAGAGTTTATGAGATCAGGAAGATTACCCAAAGAGGCCAGTCTAGCAAGAAGACGAAATATGGAGCAAGAGGCTCAAGGCTATGCCTTAGTAGGAGAGAACCTATACCGGAGAGGTAAAGATGGTTACTTAAGACTGTGCGTTCATGAATCAGACTATTTAAGGGTCTTAGAGACTGCACACAGTGGTGTTGCAGGTGGACATTTTGGTCCTGACCGAGTGATTAAGACCATTCTGTTCTTAGGACTTTGGTGGCCCACTCTTCATATGGATGCACATACCTATGTGAAGAAATGTGACACATGCCAACGTGCACAATATCCAGTTAGAAAAGACGAGATGCCCTTGAGGCCAATGATGGGAGGACGTGCATTTTCGAAGTGGGGCATAGACTTCATAGGTCCTATTAACCCGCCAGCTAGAAACTCCCATGCAGAGTACATCATTGTAGCCACAGATTACCTTACAAAGTGGGTAGAAGTCAAAGCCACAACAAAGAATGATGCTCAGACTACGGCTAAGTTCTTATTCGAGAATGTGTTCACGAGATATGGACTACCAATAGAGTTGGTGAGCGATAGAGGCACACACTTCTTGAATGAAGTCATTGAAAATCTTCTCCAAGAATTCTTGGTGATACATAAGAAATCCGCCCCCTATCATCCACAAGCCAACGGACAAGCCGAGAGCACCAATAAGATCCTCTGTAACGTATTGACAAAATTGGTGAATAATAAACGCTCTGATTGGGACAAACAACTTCATCATGCTGTTTGGGCTTATCGAGTTGCCTACAAAACGGTACTCAACGCCACCCCATTTCAGATGGTCTTCGGACAGAACGCTGTGCTACCATTAGATTTCTTAATCCCTGCCTTAAAAGTAGCACAAGAGTATGAGTGGAATGGGCATGAATTGTCCTCTAGGATCTTTGATCTTGAACGCTTGGGTGAAACGAGGCTACGAGCGGCAGCAGGCATCTACGCTGCAAAGAAGAGGCAAAAGGCATACTTTGATGCACACATCAAGGATAAGGGATTGAAAGAGGGAGATCTAGTGTTGGTATACACACTAAAACAACATGCCCGTAAGTTGGAAAAAAGAGGATATGGACCCATGATCATTAATAGAATTTCCACTAGTGGTGCAGTTCAGTTGGCCACTCTAGAAGGAGATATCTTGCCAAACTATATTAGTGGCTGTAGAGTCAAGCTATATCAAGAACCTCTTACTGAGGATATGCTAATGAGACTCAACACTGCTAAGAAGCGAAGAGAAGAAGAGTTAAGAGTGAGAGAAGAAGCACAGGTAGAGGCCAGAGAGCGTATTAGGCGAAATAAGTTAAGGCGATTAGGCCTAGATGTCAACTCAAAAGCCCCAAAATATCACATGGATATGTGTCAAAAGTCAGGCATTGCGACTTCTCAGATCATTGACCGAAGACCCTTTGTGACCATAGAGATAGGACAAGGGAAGGGTGCAAGGACGGTGAAAGCATTGATTGACTCAGGTGCAGCAAGTAGTGCAGTTAAACTTTCCTACTGCCAAGACTTGGGGTTGAACATCAATCCCATAGAAGCTTATCTCATAGGATTGGGAGGTGTGGAAACCCCTTGTTTGGGCGAGGTGGAACTTCCCATCTACCTTCAAGATGTTCCAATGAAATTCAAAGCGTTAGTATGTCAAGATGAGAACCTTACAGAACCACTTGTCTTGGGTCAAGATTGGATCTATGACCATGCAGTTAACTTAAATCTAAGAAGTCAAATTCTTCAAGTTTGGGTACATGAACAATGCATTACATTAGAATTAGAGAACTACATGCTCCTAGATCATGGCACCACACACTCTCTTAGTTCTTCCAAGACTAATCATATGAAAGAAGATGTTGTATGTGTCAAAAGCTCTATGATGCAGAAGGAGTCAATCGTGGAAGACCAGGTTCGAAGGCGGGTGGATCTTTCTTCTTCTCCAAAGAATCAAGTAGCCACAGTAGTGAGTCCACCACACAAGCAAACACAACCGTTCACGACAACTGCTACATCAAATAGAAAGACACCATTCGATAAAAAAGCAGTTCCGAGCATGAAGCAGATATGGGTACGCAAAGGAGAGCAACCACCAGCCTTGCCCCCACAAATCCCATCCATGCACACCAACCAGGCCAGAAGACGAAGGAAACAGCTCAGACAAGCTCAATCACAAGGTATCCAACAAGTTTGGGTGCCTAAGAAGTTAGCTGCAGCTCAACAAGGGCAATTACAGATGTGGGTACCTAAGAAGCTCTTACATCCACAACAACCTATGTTCTCCCACATGCGAAGGGTCTCACCCAAGAAGCCAAAAAGAGAAGAGGGTAAGAACCACGTATAGAGACCGAAAGAAGATCAAATCAGCTCTTCAAGAAAAGTAGGAAGACGTGCAAAAAGGATATGGGTTTGGAAGCCAAAAGTACAAGCAGCCTCCATCGAACCAAAGCGCCAACCACACTGGATACCACCGTTCAGAACGCATCCAAAGAGGAAGACGCCTGAAGTGATCTCTACAGTGCCAAATGATGTTCTAAAATGGACTCCAATAAGGAGGATTACATCAGTTCGAGACTCAATGGATACCTCCACCAAGGTCGGCATCAACCTCCACAAATAACATCGAAAGCCTCGAACGAGCAACAACCATGTGCTCCTTGCACAACCCTGTCTTTTGCACCATTTAGGTCATGCATTTCCAAAGTATGCATTAATATAGGGCCACATTACACGGCCGTGCCTAGACACACTTGAGAATCCCATGCACAAGAGCACAGTGACATATGTCGAACATTTCTATTGATACTAACTTTTGTGTTCTTGTTTTGTGATATCCTTTTTCTCAAAAAAAAAAAAAAAGAAAAAAAAAAAAAAAAAGAAAAAAAAAAAGAGAAGTGGGAGAGAGCTTGTTCCCAGTGTATCTCGGCCAGCAGTGGGATTATTGCTGCCTTATCTGGTAGATGACAAGCATTTGGCATGAACATGGCATCTACAGCTATGATTTTCTCTTACCATGGTAGGAATGAAGAGCTTGAAGGTCCGCAACTTGCGTGATGCTTAACTACTTCATGTACCAGAGCATCCAAGGAGATATCTGCAAAAGGTAGTTCTGGAGGAGAAGACTCCTGCATATGGTGAGCTAAAGAGTATATGTGAAACACAGCTTGGTGTAGTTACCCGATGTTGCTTGCCAAGGAATATAAAGCAATTCAATTCTCAGTATTTCCTGAACCAGTATGGAACAGTAGCACTGGTGAATGGTCTATGTCAATCAGCATGGTAATCTCTTAGAAACCGGCACGTGTCCAATATTCCTCTGAGTGTCAATATAGGGAAGTGAACGTGCATGAGCCCAAGCTCAGAAATGCACATTGTTAGTGACAAATGTTGCTTTGAAAAGAGGAGAGGGGATCCACCACTCAAAAGATCTCATCAGTGGACAATCAACATGGACATTCATCAACAAGGTTCCATCCCAAAGGCCGAGTGTACAACACGAAGAGGCAAACATCCATCAACCTTCGCCATGGTAAGTATCTTTACTCTGGAAACACCATAACCATGATAGTTTAGGAAACCTCTTCGTCAGCATACCCTTGAGCACTTAGCTCAAGACCCGCAATTTTTGCACCATACTTCTTCCAATGCATTTTCCAAGTAAGCATGCGTAGGGCTACATTACAAGGCCGTGCACAAGGCACATACTTTTTTCAACCCAGGCACGAACACACTTACCCATCATTCATTATGGGTTATGAGTAGTTGGCATGAATGCTCTCAACATCATCTTTAAAAGAGCTAGCAGACATCATGGGAACAACATCCATATCTCGAAAGCAAATTGAAGCCAGTAGTTGCTCCAAATCACTCTTGACAACCTCTTCTGAGCAACTTGCAGTTTTGAAAGCTCACAACGACACATTCTTGCTGGAATCCAAGGAACCAGCTCATACAACGGATGGACACCACCTCTCAAAGCACTACACAGAACAGCCCTTCCAACAAGGGTCTGTCAGGGACGACAGACTCGAGAGGGGGGGGAGTGTTGAAGCTCAAAGTCAAGGACAAAGCATGGAAGCACATCAAAAGGTGGACACATGAGGAAAGGGAGCAAGTAGGGAGCTCCAAGAAGTGTATGTCAAATTTTCAGAAGAATCCCCTACAAAAATAGTGATTTTCATCACTAGAAACCATTGTAAATACCATTATCTATTTTTAGTAACTCCATTTTGTTCAAGCCGAGGAGTCCTCGAGCTTGAGGAGTATTAGAAGTACCATCGTACCAATTTTCATAATTTTTAGACTTCGTTTGAGCCCTCAAATAAGCCCTGGAACCTAATTTTTAACTTGGCCGGACACTAGGTCTGGACAGGGCCAAAACTAGTCAAAAAAACTATAAAAAGAGCTAGAGAGCTCATTTTTGAGGTTAGCTTGTTGGAGAATAGAACTTTTGTAAGAGAACTCTTTTGCAATCTAAGCTTTCCATTGTTCCTCTCTTTGATCTTACTTTGTGCGCGTGTGTGTGTATGTGTGTGCATGTTTGTGTGCCTTCACTCACGCACTTGTGCCTTCACTTGCTCGTGGTCTTCATACCGGTCCTCACGTCTCCGCGGATTGACAAGTAAAGGAGGTGGTGCTTACGCTTGAGCTACAGACTGCCTGTCCATCGCGACTGATAGCCTGTCCATCGCGACTGACAGCCTGCCTGTCCATCGCGACCGACTGCCTGTCCATCGCGATTGACTGCCTGTCCATCGCGACTGACAGCCTGCCTGTCCATCGCGACCGACTGGCTGTCCATCGCGACTGATAGCCTGCCTGTCCATCGCGATCGACTGCCGGTCCATCGCGACTGATAGCCTGCCGGTCCATCGCGACTGATAGCCTGCTCTGTCCATCGCGATTGATGCTCTGTCCATCGCGATTGATGCTCTGTCCATCGCGATTGATACTCTGTCCATCGCGATTGACAGCCAATTTTAGCCAATTTTTTAGGGTTTTATAATTGAAGAGTTGGGCTAATTTTGGGCATAAACATTTTACTCTAGAGCACATAAGGAGGCCTTAGGAAAACAACTTGGGGAAAACCTGTTGCACAGTGATCCTGTTTGAACCCTGTCTTAACCCTAGAACCCTGAACGGTCATAACTTTTTCATACGAAATCCATTTTTTGAGCTCTAGGGCTTGTTGGAAAGCTTGTGGCATATACTACACGCTCTCAACTGTTTTTTATAAAGATAATGCGTTGATTTTTAGCTAGGGTATTTTGAAGTTGACCATACCCAGGGGGATCAAAGTCAGGGGTCTTAAGAATTGTTTTCCTAAAATTCACTATGCAAATTAGTATTTGTGCTACAGGAATGAGAATCATTGGTTCTGTCTTTGGAATTTAAATATTAAAGCTAACTTTGGAACTCTACAGATCTATTGAGAGCATCGAAAGGCGTTCTAAGCAAGTGTAAGTGCAAGCTTGGGAACACACTTCCTGGGCATTCAAGGGCAACCAAGCAGGAAACAAAAGGTTGGAAACTTTCAACCCCCTCTGTCAATTCCTAGCTTAGGCTAAGAACGACTAGAGGTAGGAGTAAGTCAGGGCGACGATAGGCAATTATCAAGTTGAAGCAGACCTAAACTCTCAAGTTCAAGCTAAGGACATAATCTTTGTACTATCGAGAACTCTAAAGGAAAAGAACTAAACGTGGAACGAGCAACTTTAAGTGCGGAACTACACTCAAATATACCTTACGACGTGATATCAGACAAGAATTTTAACACGGGAATCAACTAAAAAGAATCAAGTAACTGATACAAAAGGACTCTACAACGAGGTTGTACTTGGGCAAAATTGGGCTATTCAGCTAGGCTTATGAACCTTAGATCAGGGCGACATCTAGTAAGGGATAGACAAAGCCTTAGGTCTTCAGAGGCTAGTGTCAACCACACTGCTAGGTCGTGGGCCCAGCAGTTGAGCCACCACTCATACTACCCAAGTTCTGAGACTAATGAATCCGAGATGTCTCAAGGTATGGAGAGACCTACAGGCAGTTCAGGAGTGCCATACCTGCACAGGGTAGAAGGCCCTTACAAAATGCAGTTGGAATACCTTAGGACCAACCGATTAGGTGCCAGCATCTATGAGGACGGCCTAGGAAGATCTGTGGTACAGATTAAGAATCCTGATCAATCCATTGGATTAGAGCACCCAGCTGTCAAGTTTGAAAATGGAGCATACTTGGACAAAGAAGGAACCATATACGTAGTCACCAGTCACCCAGATAGGACGGACGAATTTGGAAATGTGATCCCCGAAGCAGACTTAGGTGACCTGGAGCAAGGAAACATGGGTGTAGAACCTAGAACCCCTCGAGGTAAATCGGTTCTCACTATGATTATCACACCGGAGTGGATTCCCTAGGATAATAAGAGCATAGATTTGCTCCTCAATCGAGAGACTGACGAAGCCTTTTGGAGGTACAAACCTGATTGGCCAATTGATATAGGAACAATCATGATCTATGAGTTTAAGGATCCTGATAGCCCAGGTAGAGTGACCTACTTAGATCATGCTTCAGAGAGGATCTTTGTGGTGACAGAAAATGATAGGCATGCTTACACTTGGAAGGGTGAATTCGTTTTCCCCCAACCAAGATCGAATGTATCCTATGGTCACCCTGGAGCTGGAACATCCCAAGCTCATGGAATGCAAAGAGACAGAAGCAGAGATAGACCAGAAGTAAGCTTTGCCAACCCAGTGGGCAGAGAAAGAACGAGGACGGAAACAAATAGAGTAGAACTTGAGATACTTAGAGCTCACAGGAATCAAAGAAATGCGGATGAGTTCCCTCTACCACGACCTAGAGAGCACACAAGGACTTTGAGACCGACTCAGCTAGTTAAGTCCATGAAGAACTACTTTGATGGCACTGGAGATCCATACGATCATGTGGCTGAGTTTAGGCAAGTCCTGAGAGCTGAACAAGTGGAGGATCTATTCACGCAGTACAATGCCTTTGGTCTGACCCTTAGGAACACTGCCCTGACATGGTTTCAGCCACTAAATGAGAGGCAGTTCAGGAGCATAGACCAACTCCTAAAGGCTTTCATTATTGAATTCTCTAAGAGTGGCATAAGGCATAATACCTCCTCGCTGATTCACAGCTTCAAGCAAACCCCTCAAGAAACCGTGAGACTTGCAAGAAGAAGATTTAGGCAATACTTAGAAAGATGCCCTGTTTCGGAGCTACCCACACCAGCTAAGCAAGTGGCTTTATTCCTGGATGGATTGCTAAGTACTAAATTGAGATCTTATGTGTACTTGAAGGACCCTAGGACCATAGAAGAGTGTGTGCGCATGTGCATTGACATCGAGGATAACCTAGGGGAGGAGTTAGAGCTTTCCAAGATATACAAAGATTCAGATAGTGCCTCTAACCTCTCTTCCACGCAATCCACATCAATTGAGGAACTTGCAGAGAAAGTAGCTCAGAAATTAGGTGTCTCTAACAAACAAATCCCAAGGTTTGCCCCTGTGAAAAGGTGCTATACTTGTGGTGGCGACCACATGGCGAATGTATGTCCCATTATGGCTCAACCCCAAGTTAATCCTAGTAGCCAGTACTGCACTATAGAACGAAGGTACACCAATCACACCGCGCAAGATTGCCCCTACAATAAGCAAACCGTTAGGAAGACGTACCCACAGCCATACTCTCAACAAGGAAGATACCAGAACCAGTACCCACCTCAGTAGTATGCTAGGCCTCAACAAACCTACCAACCCTACCAAAACCAACAAAGGCCTCAGCCTGTGCTAGCACAACAACCCCCAGCTCCAGCTAATGTGATTCCGGTAAAGTATGCTGCTGCAGAAGAAAACCTGAATAGAGCTATAGTCCCTGTAACACCAGTGCTTTCAGAAAGTGATCCCAGTGACCATAGCTTCGATTCTACACATGTTGATAGCCCCCAGGCTTACTACATGCAATCTCCTGAACATGGTGAGTCCTACTATAGTGAAGAGCCAAATGAACCTAGTTGGGAGGCAGATTACACAAACGTCATGTATGCAAACCCCAACCCTAGACCTCAACCTAGGCAGGTAAGACCCCCTTTCCCTAGAGGACCATGCTACAGATGTCAGGGGGATCACCTCATTCGTGATTGTCCCTTGCCTCCACCTACACAACCCCAGTCAGTGACGATTCAGGGTTTTTGCCAAGAGTGTGGAAAGGATCATCTCTTACGAGACTGCCCCAAGAATCCTAATAATATGCCAAAAATTACTCCTATTAACGTTATTAGGTTAGTGGTAGATTCCACAGGAAGTGTCACTTCCACTACACCCGTGCAAGTGATCACTAGAGCTCAAGCATTGCAGCAAAACCCAGGGGTAAACCAGGAGAAGAGCCCAGATGTTAGTGAAACAGAGAGCATGACAAAAAAGAGGACTAGAGCTTGGAGAGATAGCCGTGAAAGAATGAAACGGTAATGGGCAAAAAAGATGAGTGAACTCGAGGAAAGCCTCAGAGAAACAAAGGCCAGGATAACTGAACTCACATCTCAAACTCCCTCTCACATTACCCCACTTCCACCATTCCCAACTCCATCCGACCCGCCACCTTCCGACCCGCCTCAACTAATTCCACCACCCCCTAGAGTAGGATCAGTCCTAGTAGATCCCACTCCCGAAGACCTTAATATGATGCTTAAAGCATATCAGGCCAGAATCCAAGAAGGGCCAAACGTAACTGATCATGAAAAGTGTTACCCAAGAGCAGAACTAGAGTTAGAACGAACCAAAATTTGTGCTAAGATGGTGGAATTGGCTTAGACCATGTTTGAGGCCAGTCAGCTATTTAACATCTCTAGTTCAGCGAAGACACAGTTGCACTTTGATGGACTGTTAGAAAGAATAGAGAAGCTGATTGCACAATCAGAAAAGGAACCCGCCTCTCAACACAAGGACAAGGCAAGTGAAAGATTAAGCATTCTTGCTCAGGAAGCCTATGTGCCTGAAGCCTATGTGCCTGAAGCCTATGTGCCTAACTCTACAGAGCCAGACACATCATCTTCTATGAATCGGTTCACACCAGAATTCCTACGCGAGATTCAAGAAGACAAATGGGCTAAAGAGAGTGAAGTCCCTCCTCCTATTGAACTTGTGGATGATGCACGCGACCAATTCCCACAAGACATCCCATCCATTTATGAGGAGCAGGAGAGCACCCACTCTCAGGACAGACTAGACTTTGAGTCTAACTCTCTACAAGAATTACCCCACTTCACAGGCCCATGGTAAGCTAAGTCTACTTGTATGAGAGCACCCACGGTCATGGTACGAAATGAGGACTCAGTCTTACCTAGGAACACAGAGGTAGTGAAAAACACTAAAGTGCAGTGCAATCTCAAGTTAGAAGAGCTACTCAAGGTTAGACCTGAATTATGGAAACATGTCGCCAAACAAGTACCAGAGATAGCAAAACCTCGTTCCCAGGTAGGATCCCAAAGGACAGTGCCAAAAATACCCTTGGATAAGATAGGAGATATGTGTGAAGGTGAAGAAGGGAACACCTATCTTCCCATTACCTACCAGGAGTACGCCACCAAGGCAATTTTGGACTCAGGTGCAGGAGTTGCAATTGCCACCACTTCCCTATGGAAGCGTTGGGGCAAGCCAGCACTCAGGCCAACGAGAATGAAATTGCAGATGGCCGATGGTCATATTGAGAGACCCTTAGGATTGCTAGAAGGAATAACTCTCACCACCTGTGGTGTCGAGTTTGAGCATACATTTGCTATATGTGACTTCAGCAAAAATCATGCCTATGAGATGATTTTGGGAAGACCATTTATGCGACAGTTGCAAGTGGTACAGGACTGAGGAACCAACTCCTTGTATTTGCAACACTTAGGTGTTACAACCAAAGTAAATCTCAAAGATTACTCCCATAGAGATGTACCTCCCATCCAATGGAATCCCATCCATAGAGCCAAAGATGATACAGAATCGGTGCATTCCATAGGGATAGGATCCTCATGGATGCATGAAGACACTCACTTATGGATGTGTAAGTTAGCAGTAGAAGAAGAGAAGAGAGAGAAAGCCAGAGAGGTAGGTGCAAAAGAAAACCATAGATCAATTCAAGACCCAGCCTATGCACCTGTAGTCTTTCTTGATGATGAATTTGAACCCCATGGCTGGGCAAAAATCCTAGCAACAATGGATGTAGCCATCAATGAGGAACAATGGACACCTCACTGTGATGAGGATGGCTATGACATTTCAGTCTTCTCCATAGAGCCAATCATGGGAGAGGCAGTTCTAGAAGAATGCGAACCTAGCCCTGATGCATTTGAGGATGCAAGTGACTCCGATCTAGAGTCAAACATTATGGACCCACCATTTGCATCAGATGAAGAATACTTCCATGGAGTAGAATTTCAACCCCAGAGGCATGGAGAGCTTACAAATGATGTAAGATTAGCAACACATGTGACCCCGAAGGAAGAAGGAAAGAAACGAAAGAAGAGAGAAGTCTCACCAGAAGAGGAAGAATCTTTGTTTGAGGTCCCAGAAAATTTTAAGAAGTATGAGATAGACGACAGGAGAGTCATGATAAGAATGCCTAAACGAGAGGCACAATTAGGAGAGGCCTATGATAACAAAGAAACCACCAAGAAAATAGTAGTGGCCCTAGAAGAAGGAGAGGAGAGATGCACGTACATAGACCATGACCTAACAGAGGAAGAAGAGCATGTGTTAATTGCCTTGCTAAGAGAATACAGTGATGTATTCGCTTGGAGTTACAAGGATTTGAAAGGTGTTGACCCTGACATATGCTCACACACTATCCCCATGACCTCAGATGCTAAACCCTCTAAGCAAAAGCCCTATACATATAACGATAATTACGCTGCCAAGATCAAAGAGGAGATAGATAGACTGGTTGAAGCTGGATATCTATGAAATTGAGCACACTGAGTGGGTATCCCCCATCGTAGTGGTGCCCAAGAAGAATGGCAAGCTGCGTGTATGCATTAACTTGAAGAAGGTTAATGCAGCCACAATTCAAGATAACTATCCGCTTCCTATCACAGAGCATCTCTTAGAAAGAGTAGCAGGCAAGGAAGTGTACAGCTTCCTCGATGGATTTTCGGGCTACAATCAAGTAGCCATAGCTCCAGAAGATCAGCATAAGACAACTTTTGCCACAGAGTGGGGTATATTTGCCTTTCGTGTAATGCCATTTGGGCTTACCAACGCACCAGCTACCTTCCAGAGGCTGATGTGCCATGTATTTAAAGAGTTCCTGAGGAAGAACTTGGAAGTCTATGTTGATGATCTTTGTGCCCATTCCAACATTAGACAAACTCATATTCCTGAACTCAGACAAATCTTTGACAAATGTAGAGAATATCAAGTCTGCCTGAACCCAGAAAAGTGCGTTTTTATGGTCAGGCAAGGCAAGATTCTAGGACACATAGTGTCAAAGAATGGCATATCCACTGATGAAGAGAAAGTGAGAGCCATAGCCGAGCTTCCAAGACCAAGGAATGTCAAGGAAGTACAAGCTTTCATGGGACATTGTGGTTACTACCGCCGGTTCATTCACATGTATGCTGTCATTGCAAAGCCCATGTACGGACTTCTGACAAACTTTGAGTGGACTGAGGAATGTGAGAATTCCTTCAATGAGCTTAAACGAAGATTATGCTCAGCACCAATCTTGACCACACCAGATTGGAACAAACCATTCCATGTTCACGTGGATGCATCCAATTATGCTATTGGATGTGTGCTTGCACAACCTATTGGTGAAGGTAATATGGATCTTCCAATTGCCTATGCTAGTCGACAATTGAATGCAGCTGAACGAAATTACACCACTACTGAAAGAGAAGGCTTAGGCATGGTGTATGCGGTTAAAAAGTTTAGACATTATCTACTTGCAAATAAGTTTAAATTTTTTACTGACCACCAAGCATTGTTATATCTCATAAACAAGCCATGCAATACAGGAAGATTAGTAAGATGGTTTCTCTTGCTAATGGAATATGATTTTGAGGTTGTGGTAAGGAAAGGGAGGACTCATTTGAGAGCAGATCATCTCTCTAGGCTCACATCTGGAGAAGCCCCACAAGGAGTGTCAGATGACCTTCCTGATGCTTACTTGTTTAACTTGGAAGTGGTACCGCAGTGGGCTAAGCCATTAGTGCCAGTATTGACATACGGACCTAACCATCCAGTAATAAACACGCAGGATAGAGAGGTAGTAAAAGCCCAAAAGTATCACATCATGGCAGGAAGTATGTACAAGCACACAGATCAAGGAATCTTGGCTTGTTGTGTAGAAGAGGACGAGTATGCGAAGTGGTTGCAATTAGCACATGTAGGTGCATTAGAGCAACACTACTCAAAACAACGAACCCTACAGACACTAAGGAGACTCGGAGTGCATTGGCCAACTATGGAAGCGGATGTCCAAAGGTTGTGCAAAGAATGCCCAATCTGTCGCACTAAACCACCGGTGGAACATGCCACTCTTTATCAAGTGTCCATAGTGCCAGATTGGAGTGAACCACTAGTATCCTTCCTGAAGACGAAAACATGCCCTCCAGACATGACTCTGGCAAGGAAAAGGAGTTTAGAACAAGAGGCCCAGGATTACTCTCTCATTGGCGATAATCTATACAAACGTGGTAAAGACGGTTACTTGAGACTATGTGTCCATGAGAGTGAGTATCTCAAGATCTTGGAAACTGCTCACCAAGGTGTAGCAGGAGGACACTTTGGACCAGATCGGGTGATCAAGGCAATACTATTTGCAGGCTTCTGGTGGCTGACCCTTCACATGGATGCACATGCCTATGTGAAACGGTGTGATGTCTGTCAGCGAACTCAGTATCCTATACGCAAAGATGAGATGCCACTGAAACCTATGATGGGTGGACGTGCATTCTCTAAGTGGGGAATAGACTTTGTAGGCCCTATTAATCCCCCAGCTAAGGGTTCACATGCTGAATATATCATTGTGGCCACGGATTATCTCACCAAGTGGGTGGAGGTAAAAGCTACGACAAAGAACGACGCTCAGACAACTGCTAAATTCTTGTTTGAAAATGTATTCACAAGATATGGGCTACCTATAGAGCTAGTAAGTGATAGAGGCACTCATTTCTTGAACGAAGTGATTGAAAATCTACTCCAAGAATTCTTGGTAGTTCATAAGAAGACTGCCCCCTATCACCCTCAAGCTAATGGACAAGCCGAAAGCACCAACAAGATCTTATGCAATGTACTGACAAAATTAGTGAACACTAAACGCTCTGATTGGGACAAACAGCTACACCATGCTGTTTGGGCATACCGACTCGCCTACAAAACGGTACTCCAAGCCACCCCCTTTCAGATGGTATTTGGCCAAAACGCGGTGCTACCCTTGGACTTCTTGATACCTACATTGAAAGTAGCACAAGAGCACGAATGGACGGGTCATGAACTCTCCTCTAGACTTTTTGACCTTGAACGATTAGGAGAAACAAGACAGAGAGCAGCTGCAGGGATATATGCAGCTAAGAAGAGACAAAAGGCATACTTTGATGCCCATGTGAAGGATAAGGGCTTGAAAGCAAGAGATCTAGTTTTAGTCTACACATTGAAACAACACGCAAGGAAGCTAGAAAAGAGAGGCTACGGACCTATGATCATCAATAGGATCTCCACGAGTGGAGCAGTACAACTAGCCACTTTAGAGGGTGATGTTCTCCCAAACTATATTAGCGGATGCAGAGTCAAGTTGTATCAGGAACCCCTCACGGAGGAAATGCTAAGTCGACTCAATACTGCTAAGCAACGTAAAGAGGAGGAAAAACGAATTCGAGAAGAAGCTCAAGCAGAAGCCCTAGAGCGCATACGGAGAATGAAATTAAGAAGACAAGGTAGAGAGCAACCTGTGCCAGATGCATATGCAGATCCAGGATATCACGTGGCTATGTGTGAAGTTTCAGGTGTTAGCTCACATAGGATAACTGATCGACGTCCTTTCATAACCTTGGATATAGGGCAAGGAAAGAGTGCAAGGACGTTACGAGCCTTGATTGACTCAGGAGACACTAGTGCTGTTAAATTGTCTCACTGTCAAGAGTTGCAATTAACTGTCAATCCTGTGGAAGCATATCTCATAGGATTGGGAGGCATGGAAACCCCTTGCATGGGCGAGGTGGAACTTCCCCTCTATATTCATGATGAGGCAATGACAGTTAAAGTACTAGTGTGTCAAGATGAGGACCTCACTGAACCCCTTGTCTTGGGTCAAGACTGGATCTATGGCCAAGCAGTCAACTTAAACCTAAGAAGTGGACTTCTTCAGGTATGGGTGAATCAGACTAGAATCACAATTGAGTTAAATAATGGAGCACTCAAGGAACTAGAAAAGACACGGACTCCTGGTCCCTCCAGGGGTACACATGAAGTTGACCATGCTGTTCTTGTCCAAGGCTATGTGATACAGAAGAACGAAGATCTCAAAGAAGGAGTCAGAACCACAATGGAACTCCCTTCTTTTCCACAGGCCAGAAGGAGGCAGCGACTAAGGGCAGATCAATCACTGAAGATTCTCCAGGTGAGAGACCAAAAGAACACGCGAAGCAGAACAACTCAGCCGATGAAACAAATGTGGGTGCGGAAAGACGGGCTACCGACCGTAACTAAGTCGCAACAATGGTCTCAACTTCCTATTAGTAATCAACGACTTGATACTAATAAGAGGACTCCTAAAACCTCTGTTGACAAAGTGAAATCCATTTGGGTACCCAAGAAGTCGATGAAGGCCGACCCACAATCAAGACAAATTTGGGTGCCTAAGGCTTGCATGCGGGCTCAACTGACCCCACACAATTCCCATCATACACGACAGGGTTCACTCGCTCAAGCAGCCGCCACCCACTCTTGTCTGATACACTCGAACACACTGCCACCTAGAAGCATGCACAGACTCACTCGTAAATGGGTCCCAATGACACAACAACTCCCAGTAGAATTACTCATGCAACCCTCCTGAATCTCCACAAAACCAAGTCCAAAAGCCATCCATGGCATTTGGCAACCTAAAACTTGTAATAAACCCCCGGACCCCAATTGTAAATCCATGTCCACCTACTAACTACTTCACTCTCACACCACATCATTCCGCTTAGCTCTTAGGTATACCCAATTCCTAACTTCACACACAAGCATCGAGCACTTATTAACCCCTAACCTCTCCCGCACCTTAGGTTAATGTTGTAACAGGGGACACCGTGTCATTTTGTGTCCATTGCGATGTTAACATTTATTCATATATTCTCACAGAACCAGCTGCGAAGTTTTCAACATGGCTGAGGCAGCAGGAACTAGCTCTCAAACAGAAACAAGCCAGCAAGTGGTGGACTTAGACAGTTTACCCGTTTTGCCTGAGACAAATGAAAGGCCAGAAGAATTGTGGGCCATCAAAATCATACCTATTGCGGACCCGCCGCGTGGCCACACCATGCCCGTAGGAAAGACTTCCCACTGGTTTACTGAAGTGGCAGGACCCTTGGGTGAGGGAACTTACCTATGGGAATCAGAGTTGGACTTCAATGGGAAGCAAGGCAGATACCATTTCTTTACAAGAGAATTCGAGAAATTACAAAATGCAGAAGGTCTACATTCGATATGGGAAAAGGCAGGATTGAATGCATATTTCAGTGCACGGCTCCCAAAGCCTGACTTCATGCGATGCTACTATCTCATCAACACCTTGACTCCAAACCAGAACCCAAAAGGTGCAAGCTCATTTGTGATTCCATCTCTAACAAAGGGGAATGAGCTCAAGAGGTTCAGGCTATCAAACAACTTGGTGAGAGAGGCTCTAGATATGCGCGGAATGCATATTCCTACAGAGAAGGAAACCCTACTACCGGATTACATGAAGAATCGAAGTCTCACCAAACTCAAGGACATGGTCTCCATGACGCCTAATATTGCAATACACCTTCGCATGTGCATGCAACGCTTTGCTTTCCCGGCACAAGATAGATTCACCATGCCGCCCAAAATGATTAGTTTGTATCTGGCAGAGACACAAAGCCTCACCATCAACTTACCCCACTGGATAATTGATCAGATACACCTAGCTCACAAACGATGGCCGCGGAAACAGGTTTTATATGGTTGCTGTGCTCTGACGAGAATCATTTATAGGTGTTTGGCTTATGACATCCCTATTCAACGGGCCTTAATGTGGAATCGTGTAGAGCAGTTTAGAGGCAGGACATCCACAGGACCCCCTTCTAAGAAAATGAGAGGCACTGTCCAAGTCCCATGTGCTCAACCACGTGGAGCCACCCTAACACCAAACGTCACCCCTCCACCCCGAAGAGTCCGACCATTCACTCTCCGACTTCCAAGACGCAGCACCGATGGTTCCACCTTGATATTCCCTCCTATCCCAACCGATCTTGAATTTCCCAGTGGTGCACCTTTGGAAGAACTCACTAATGAAGATTTCGAACAATTATTACAAGATGTAGAGCTGGAGGCAGAAGAGGCACAACAAGTGGAGAACGTGCAAACGCAGGCCACAACCTCCCAAGCACCTGTCACAACAGTTGAAGTGGATGAAGAGGTTGATGGAGATGAAGAACAGGAGGAAGATGAGGAGGATTATGATCAAGAGCATCAAGAGGAGCAACAAGAAGTGCCAGAACTTGTAGGTGCACCAGCATATACAGCTCAACTACAAAGGTTATACGACACAATCAAAGCAGTACAAGAAAGGCATCAACTCTCTCTTGTATCAGGTCAAGCTTTGATGCAAGAAATGCTATCAAATGAGGGGGTGGACCAACATTTCATTGACACCCTCAAATTAGTGTCAGAATCTTTAGGAGTTCCGGAGGCTGTCCACACTGCAGTCCGCCAGTCCGCGAGGTATGACAAACGCAGAGTTGACACATTACCACGAGCAGGTAAGACCATCAGGATACCAGTCACAGAACAAGAAGTACCCATTGAAACCACAGCTACTCCCACAACCACCACTGACCTCTCTGTTGAAACATTCGTTCAGACATCACCCATCTCACCCCAGCATCCTCCATCACCACCTTCTCCACCCCCACCACCACCTCCCACCATGGAAGAAACGACAGTCATCACCTCTACCTTCACTTATAACCCATCCTCATTCACATCATTCTCATTTCGAGAACCCACCTCACAAGACACCCTCTTCTCCTTCGCCACCAATCCCTTGTACACTTCAACCCTTCTATCCTCCGAACCCATAACTGGCCATCCCATAATTCCAAGTGTGGTGGGAAACCCGGCACCCACTGAAGGCACCCTGTGTTTTCCAGCCTATTCCCCACTACAGGTACCTCCATTCCATGACCCTCACTTCCCATCTGGCCCCTACACCTCTTTCAACCTGACCTCACCACCCCAATACCCGTCCTTTGTGGAGCAGTTCATCCGCTCTCCAATGTTTCAGAGGCACATTTCCCCGATGTTAGCAACGACATCAATTTACACGAACACCACACTCACTTCACCTACCATACCCACCTACATGGTAGCCCCTGTACACACCTCCTTGTCTGACCCAATGGACATTTCACCAACCACAACACCTCTCCCCACGATTCCACCATCTCCCCCTCCCTTACCCCCCACCTCACCACTCACATCATTGGCACACACAACATTCACTACCCCCCTACCCAATCCACCTCCCCTACATTTCAAACTTTCCCCCTTGCATCTCATAATGTAAATAGCACGTTCAACACATTACTTCAGTGTGCACATCAACTACAACAAGAATACCATCAATTGGAAGAACGCACTGCTGCCCTCCAGGCAGAATCTCAACGTCTGCAAGCTAGAGTCACCACTCTTGAAGCTGATTACCAAACGCTCCTAACCGAGCATACAACCTTACAGCAGGCTCACTCCGAATTGGAATCAAAGACATCAACAGTAGATGACCAAGCAATCAAGGAATTAGAAACAGTGCTCCAAGCGTAAATGATATCTAATGCTACACTCAGACGCAACCTTGGGCTATTAAGGAAGCATATGGCAGCAGCACTAGAAGAGAACAAGAGGCTTCAACAACAAAACCAAGACAACTTTGAAGCGACTATGGAAGGAACTGCAAGAGCAACCATTAGCCCTACCAAGTATAGAGCTGTACCATCGGAAGACATTCGCATCTTACTTGAGGAGCATGCAAATTTCTTGGAGTCATATGAAAAGTTAGAGACTGAATGTGCAGACCTAAAGAAACAGATAGCCAGTGCCCCCACAGCTCAACAGGAGCCGGTAGTCTTGCAACACTCTCCAGAAGAATTAGAGACCCTCCGGAAACAGGTGACCGAACTCCAAGCGCGTCTCTTACCATATGAAAGGCCACCCTCGCCAACTGAAGAACCAGAACCGGAAACAGTGGTGGAAATCCCCGTCGATGACAGGTATGAAGAGCCATATGAGCCGATGCCGACACCCGGTGGTCGAACTACAGAGGAAGGACAAGACACTTTAGAAATTCAAGTTCCAGATTGGGTCAAAAGGGTCGAGAAAGTGGGTAAGACACATGATGATCGTGTGGCCGTGCAAATGCAATCTCTCACAAATCTGGAAGAAACTGTCCTTCGGTCTTCTTACTTTCAAAATCTATCCCATCAACGGTTAATCACAACATCAGAGTCGCAATACATGCCGTATTTTGTCTTGCTACATGATTATAATGCAGAAGTCAAGAGACATACAGGGAAGGAGCCCACATTCGCCACTCAATTTGAGCTAGGGGATTTACCGACAGATGCACGTGCTGGCTCGATCTTCCAACCTAATTGGCGTGCACGTCTACTAACCGATTACCCAGAGATGATGAGCACCTGGGCAACCATGCCACTATATATCAAGTATAATCCATGTTATTGCCCAGTGGTACGTCGCAGATCCTGGCAAGCATTTGCAATCAAGGTACGCAACAATAAAGAATGCTCGGCTTGGGTTAACTATCCATATTTTGCTCCACCTCGAGGGACCCCAACCGTAGCCTACATGATATCAACAATTCGGCACTGGTCTACATGTCTAAATAATGTACCCGACATAGCAGCGAAAATGTGTATGAAGATATTCGAGCTCATGACCATTGTCTTCAAAACCTTTCGGAATGTACAAGCTCCATACATCTCTGCCCCTGGATTCTCTCAAGGCAACAAGGATTTAGTCTACGACATGAGCCAGACCCCCTCGGTCACTATAATCTTTGCTTGGCATGCACGAATAAAGTACTTACCCGCATGCTTCAAGCAGACATTTGAGGAAATGTTCTCTACAGGATTCTGGGAATATCATTCGGAAATTTTCATTCCCAGACCCACACATTTGCTACACCTATTCGCAATAGAACAAGCGATCCATGCAGATCAGTTATGTCTGCCACATCCGGACATTCCAGGACCAATTGATTGGGATCGTATGATGACAGATTTGGCCAGAGGACTACGCATACAAGAACATCAGCTTGCCACTCAGGTTGTGGAATATTACATCCAACACTCCCAGCAACAAGGGTCTGTCAGGGACGACATACGCGAGAGAGGGGGGGGTGTTGAGAGCAGTATGGGCACCCAAGGACTGACTAGACAAGGAAGCCAGCGGAGAGAGTCAGAGCGAGGTGAAGGAGTAAGTAGACAAAGCAGTCGACGCAAATCTAGCAGATAGGCCTTGCAAATTTTTCCAAATCAACATCTTTATAACAGTGATTCTTATCACTAACAATCATTGTAAATACCATTTCATATTTTTGTAGCTCCATTTTGTGCAAGCCAAGGAGTCCTTGAGCTTGAGGAGCCTTAGAAGTACCTACATATCAATTTTCGTATTTTTTAGACTCCGTTTAAGCCCTCAAATTGGCCCTGGAACCTAATTTTTAACTAGGTCGGACACTAGGTCTGGATAGGGCCAAAACCTAGTCAAAAACTATAAAAAGAGCTAGAGAGCTCATTTTGGAGGTTAGCTTGTAATTGAAATGAACTTGTAAGAGCTTTTTGAAAAGGAATCTAAGAACTCCATTGCTTCTCACTCCTTGTCTTGCCGTGTGTGCGCGTGTGTGTGTATGTGTGTGCATGCTTGTATGCTTCTCACTCACGCACTTGTGCCTCCACTTGCTCGTGGTCTTCATACCATCCTCACGTCTTCCCGGATTGACATTAAAGGAGGTGCTACTCACCACTGAGCTACAATGCAGTATTAATGACAGGGTCAGATATTGGATTATTAAAGCAACAACTGCATAAGTATATTCAAGATATTTGGACTGTGTTTCAGAGTCGTTGGCAAAGTATGTTCAGGATTTAGAATGAGTAGGTGCAGGCATGCTTTGTGTCAAAGTATGAAAAATATTTACTCCATATTATTGAAAAACAAGAGAAGCAAATTGAAGAACATGCACAAATAATTAAAGAGTTACAGGAATAGTTGTTACAGAAGAATCTAGAAGAAATGGTGGATACGATAATTGAAAAGCAACAATTCAATATTGACAAGGACTTTCAAGAAAAGCAGGATTGTTCTGAGGAGGATTTCAATATGCTGCAGAGTCAAAAGATTGGAGAAGTGGAAGTTGAAGAACTTAAGCAGTCAATGCAGATAATATTATTTGATCAAGGGATTGTAAATTCGAGTTAGATTTTTGTTAAAAATCCCCCACCGGGCAGTGCCAGGTGTTGAGGGTAGAGTCCTGAAGATATATAGTTAATTTGAATTTTGAAACTCTGCTAATTTGGAGAATACTCAATCAGATTGTTGTTGAATCAGTTTTCTCCTAACTCGGATGTTGCTTATTAGGATTTTTAAAAGACAGTTATATTTTAATTGAGCGTCGACTTCGCAAGACGTGAGTAGTTATGTTTTGGTTCGTGCCAGAAAAAGAAAGAGAGAAGAAGAAAGCAGGAGCAAATGAAAAAAGAAGACGTAGAAGAAACAGAAGAGAGATTCTTCGTTCTTGTAATAGCGCAGATACATGTCTGAGTCAGTCTGGGTCAATCATGTAATGAATTACTGGTTGTACTACCCAAATGTTCTCATGAACTTTTTCTATCTTGTAAGGTCTGTTTTAGAAGACTCGTAAATGATGATTTTTGCCTAAATCTGCTCAGCGCAAGCATAAAACTCTGTCTGTTGCAGGTTATGATCTTTAAAATTAGACTTTGTTTCAACAGTGTTTCAACAGAGCAGTGATAGATCTGAAATTTGCTAGAAGTCACTTCTCTGTGTGTAGCAGATTAGTGCTCAGAACTTGGTTTACCAGAGTCAAGTAGTTGATGTGTTATATTCGAACCCCAACAGTAAGCAAGTTTTGGACCACACTTCTCCACCTATAGAGAAACAATTAGAGGACCTTGACCATAGGATGGAAGAGGTAGAGCTTGAGAAAGAAGTTGAGAAAGAAGTTGAGCAAGAAGTAGAGGGAAAAGAGCCACAAGAAGAAGAGTATTCTTATGTGGAACTCTACAATGAGTTTGTTACACACAAACAATTCGCAGAGTTGAAGGAACAAACCCTGGAGAGAGATGCTGTTAGTCGGACTTCTCTGATTGAATAGCTTAATTCTCAAATGATCTCACTTGAGACACATGTCACCTCTTTCCTAGCTAGGAAGGAAAGAGGGATGCCTACTCTTCCTATGGAGATGGCTAGGAAGGATGCCTCTTTTCCTAACAACATAAAGGAGAAAGTTCCAGGGATGCTTCCCTCCTGAAGACCTTAAGCCACATACCTTTATGGGGCATGACCGTGAGAGAAATAAGGATGCGGTCGATACTTTTTTGGATAAGTGGAATGACTTGCATCAACTAAAGGGCACCCCACCTAAGTATTGTGTGCTAAAGGTGAGTCTCTCGCTTGGCCCCCGTGCTTATAAGTGATGGATGAGTCTCAAAGAGGCGAATTCTATCCCTACGGACTGCGCTTATTTTGAAACTCTTTTCTTGAAAGAGTTTTTTCTTGAGCATGAGGTAGAAAGGAACTGGGATGAGTGGGATAGGATCACTCAGAGAGGTAGGCCTTTGACGGTCTACATATCCCACCATAGGGAGATCATTTTGAAACTCAAAGGATTGGATGACTTTCAAAAAACAAGAGGGTTTCTTAGGGGCTTAGATAAAGCCATTAAGAGAGAGGTAAGAAGAAATACACCCAAGCTGTTTGAGGAGGCGATCAAGTATGCCCAGATAAATGAGGACCATAACCGTCCTCAGTATACTCCTATGGAGATGGATCAGCCCCTCAAACCTCTTAGCACATCCAAGTTCAAGAAAAAAGTGTCAATGGGGAAAAACAAAATCTTTATCAATAATTATAGATCACAAGGGCCTAGATTACCTATTGAGCAGTTTGAGATGGCCAAGAGAGAGAACTTGTGTTTTAGGTGTTTGTCTCCTAGCCATTCATAGTGGAACTATCCACTCAACAAGGGGGAAGAAAAGCAGAGAGGACCAAAGAGTAGTACAACCCCTGATAAGGGCAAAAGGGTGGTCCACCTGGTGTCTATGTAGACACTTCCTATTCATGGAAGCTCTAGCTGCAAGGAAGTGGAAGAGATGCACGAGGACATTGAGCACACATGTCGTTTGACGCAATCATTGTGGTCATCTCAGTTTGTACCACATGACTTGGTTAAACTTCATGGTAGTGTACACGGGACTAAGGTGCGAGTCATGATAGATGACTCTGCCACTCATAACTTCATAAACTATGCTCTCATCAAGAAGCTAAAGATTCCCCAAAAACCTAGTGCACATAAATACATAGTATCTATGATGCAAAGGGAGGACAAAGAGGATATGGGATACTATGGTATCCAATTTGGAAGTCAAGATACAGGATTACACTCACCATATGGACTTGAAAATCATGAATATGGAGAGGACAAACATTGTATTAGGAAGAAAGTGGCTACGGGGGTTGGGAGAACGGAGGTTGGGAGACACACTTAAACACAGTTACCAAAACAACACCCTTGAGTTTGGAAGAAATGGAAGTAAATTTTGTATACAAAGAGAGAGAGAGAGAGAGATGTACCTAGTGCACCTCTCATCTCATATTTAGAGTTGTATAGTCTTTGTCATTTTCAGCATGTACATGAGATCTTTTTGTTGTATAGTCAGGATCTTGAGCATTGTATAGACACTTCATCGAATGTATATTTTCATGCTAGAAATTTAAATATGGACATGGCTTTTATTATTCTTTCTTGAAAGAGTGTGTTGCTAAAGGTTTTAAAGATCTTATGTTTGAATTTAGAGATGTTTTTCCCACTGACTTACCTAGGGGGCTACCACCTAAGAGAGGGGACATTGACCATGCTATTGAGGTAGTTACTAGCACCAAATCTATTTGTAAGCCACCTTATAGGCTTAGTGTTTCTCATCATGAGGAGGTTGAGAGGCAATTACAAGTCTATTTAAATAAGGGCTTCATTAGACCTAGTAACTCACCTTGGGCATTGCCAATGCTCCTGGTTAAGAAGAAGGACGGCTCTATGAGATTATGCATAGACTATATAGAGATCACTAAACAAGGTAACTATCAAAAATAGGTTTCCAATGCCTAGGTTGGAAGACCTATTTGATCAGTTACATCAAGCTAGGTATTTTACCAAGCTTGACCTTAGATTAGGATATCATTAGATTAGGATTAGTCTAGAGGATGAACCTAAAACTGCATTCAGGACTAGATATGGGCACTATGAGTTTTTGCTGATGCCTTTTGGTCTCATCAATGTGCCTACCACTTTCATGAAATTCATGAATAGTATATTACGGCCTTATCTAGGGCAGTTAGTTGTAGACTTCCTTGATGATATTCTGATCTATAGTAGATTAGAATAGGAATAACACTTGAGAAAGGTATTCCAAGTGTTGAGGGAAAATTCACTCTTTGCTAAGGAGTAAAAGTATGAATTTTTCAAAACAAAGGTTAGATACCCTGGGCATATAGTCTCCCAAAATGGAATGGAGATGGATCCTGAAAAGGTAAGGGCTATCATGGAGTGGCCACATCATATGAACCTGGAAGAGCTACAGATCTTCCTAGGTTTATCATGCTTCTATCGAAGATTCATTAAGAATTATTGCAAAATTGCTATCCTGATGACATAACAGCTTAAAGGAAAAGGGAATGCCTTTCATTAGGGAGACGAACAAAATCAAAGCATGGAGAAATTGAAAGCAGCAATCACTACAACTCCACTTTTGCATATAGCAGATCCGAATAAACCCTTTGTGGTTGAGACTAACGCGAGTGATTTTGCCATAGGAACAGTTTTAGCTCAGGACGGTCGACTAGTAGCTTTTGAGAGTAAGAAACTAGAACCTGCTCAGAAGAATTACTCTAACTATGAGAAGGAGTTGTATGCAATTGTCCATGCTTTGAAGAAGTGGCATCATTATTTATATGATGCCAAAGTCACGATACTGTTTGATCAAGAGATCATTAATTGGCTCTCTAAAAACAAACCTTAAATGTCGTAAGGCCCAATGGGCAGAGACCCTTTAGGAGTTTGACTATGAGCTTAGTTATAGGAAGGGAAAGTTTAATGTAATGGTTGATTCTTTTAGTTGCATGCCTATGCTCAATGGACTGAGTTTTACTCAGATCACTAGTGAGCTACTTGAGTCCACTAGAGGGAAATGTAGGCTTGATCCTACATATTTCGAGATTTGGGAAGCCATAGAAAATGGGGATCATGATATACGGGTTTCCAGTGAGGATGGAGTATCGACGGGTACTCAAGAAGGATTCAAGTGGAAGAATTATAATGTCCATGATGGATATTTGTTATATAAGGGTAAGGTGTGTGTGTCCCTAGAGACCTTGAGATGAGATGGAACATTTTCTATGAGTGTGATGACACACCTAGTGCAGAACACCCAAGAGTTAACAAGACTTATGATCTTGTTAAGAGGTAGTTTTATTGGCCTAGACTTCATAAGGACGTCCGAGAGTATGTGATTAGGTGCACGAAATGCTAGGTCAATAGAGCTGAAAGGTTGAGGACTGGAGAACTACTCCACCCATTGGATATTCCCAATGGGAAGTGGGAGAGTATCTCCATGGATTTCATAGTTGGATTACCTAAGACACAGAGAGGGCACGACTCTATATGGGTAATTGTGGATAGGTTAACCAAAATGGCTAGGTTTGTTTCGACACGTATTATAGTGAAGACACCTGAGTTGGCTAGACTTTTTGTAGAGAACATATATCGGGATAGGAAGTTCGCTAGCCACTTTTGGAGAGCGGTCTTCAAAAGGTTGGACACAAAACTTAGCATGAGCATGGCCGAGCATCCATAGTCAGACGGGCGAACAAAGAGGCTTAACCGAATCCTAGAGGATATGCTTTGAGCATATGTGAATGAAAGGGAAACTAATCGGGAAGAGTACTTACCTATAGTAAAGTTTGCATATAGTAGTGCCAAACACTCTTCCACTATGCATAGTCCATTTATGTTTATGTACGGGTTTTAGCCAAGAGCTCCCTATGTAATAGGATTGCATAATGAGAAAGTTCAAGTTACAAAGGACTTCTTGGAAGAGATGAACGATATGCTTAGGCTTGCTAAGGATAGTATTAGGAGAGCTCAGGACAGAGCTAGAGCCTATGCTGACCCTCAAAGGAGAGATATCAACTTTGAGGTAGGAGAGTAAGTCTATCTTAGAGTTCCATCTAGGTCTAAAACCATGAAGATGGGACCTTGCCCAAAACTTCTCCTATGTATCGTGGACCTTTCCCAATGCTTAAGAGAATAGGAAAGATGGCTTACCAACTCCAACTTCTAGAGAATAACCAGATCCAACCAGTATTTCATGTTAGCCGGCTTAAAAAAAGGCTGGGTGGATCTGACAACATCATTCCAGATAGTGATGTAGTAGAGCCTATTTTTGTTCAATCTATTCCACATGAACCTGAGAGCATACTATGCACTCAAGAGAAACGAATGAAAAGTCACTTATATAAAGAGTGTTTAGTAAAGTGGAAAGATAGTTCAGAGGATAGTGCCACATGGGAGCGGGTTAGCACCCTTTAGAGACAGTTTTCGAGCTTTAAATTCCCTTCCCAAGAGTTTTCTTAAGGGGAAGTATATGGGGAAACAACACAGAGATATGACCATGTACATCGTATACATGGGGATATAGTGGGAGTACCTTTCCATTTATTCTCTCTTACTTGAAGACCTTCCAAAACCATTTTTGAGGACAAATATGGAATTAAGGGGAAGGAAAAATGTTACATTGAGTCATCTAGGAACTTAGAGGAACCACCTTTTAGAGTTTTTAGAAGGGCTCACACATGGGTGCCATGTGTGAGGCCATATGGTGACTCTCTTAATATGGAGAGAGAGAGAGAGAGAGGGAATTAAATGGAATAGTGTATGTAGCTGGGAGGTTAAGGCAAGGCACATATCTCGGTGTTCTCTACGATTTTGTATCCGTCGAAAGCCATCATCGTCCTCATCGAATTCTGTGCATCTGGACCTCCAAAAGTAAGAGAGATCCTGTCATTTGATATTTATATGGGAGTTCTTTTTAGAGAAGGCCACTTGGCATTTCTATGTATGACTCCACCTTGGTAGCGAGAGGAGAGGAGATCATTCTCGGACGATGGCTGGGAGGAGAACTAAAAAAACCTCTGTGTGTAAGCTCGCGGAAGTCATCAATGAATTGTAGAGTAGCTAAAAGATTATCTTATAGTGGTATCGAAGCTTGTTACAATCCATTTAGAACTCATCCCTCTATTGCGGCAGTCAAGATTTGAACCCACGCCATGGGTGTGAGAGTCAAACGGCTTACCCACACTACCACTTTCCATTTGTTGAAGTTATTGCAGACAGAACTCTTTTCAATCTGCTGATGATGAGTTCGTAAGTATTAGAGCAGGTCAAGATCACACACGAATGGCCTCAAAGAGCTCAAGTTCGGACCGTGCACCCATGCGCATGTAAGAATTGAGATACTCCTCCAAAGGGCCACATGATTGGGTTCCCTCATCTCCTCGAAGACATTGGAGCTACCTGGTGTTGATCCCACGACCTCACGATAGATTGGAGTAAAAGAGAACCTTCAAATGAGGATTGAGAACAGACAGGAGAGATGTAGATTTGATGCACCTATTTCATATGAAGAGTCTATATCGAGGAGCATTCTTTCCATGGACTCTCCCACATCATCATACCAAGATAAAGGATGGAGGTCTATCTTAATCACAGGTATGAGCGTTCTTGTTATTCTTAAGAATTAAGAGACAAGGGCGACTCTTAGAGAAGGACAGTGAAGTGTTTAAGGGCCAAGTTTTTAGAGGGAAATCATATGTATGGAGAGTATCAGATACGTACTCTCACCTAGAGTCAAGGATTCCCTCAAATTACAACAAAGGGTAAACTTTAGGCACCTCCAAAGTAGCCTATTTTTATGATTTTTACATAAATTTCAGGAGCTATTTTGGACAAGTAGCCATTTTGGGAAGGGGAAAAGAAGAGGGATTTATCATAGATTTATGGAAGTAATCATGCACACATATAGTATAGTGTATTGACTTCCATATAAGATTACGAAATCCAAAATATACCTCAGTATGATGGGAGTTTGGAGCTCCACGAAACCCCCTTCCATCACAGTTTGACAAAAAATTTCAGCACCTAAATCTAAGAAATTCCCATTTTGGAAGAGGGAAAAGGAGGTGCAATCGCTATGGATGGATGGGAAAAAGTATATATACTGAGAGTATTGTGTTTGGACTTCATAGGCGAATCATTAGATTCATCAAAATGATAAGCTAAGGAGGAATTTTAGTTCCTCAAAGACCCCCTTCCCGCACTTTTTGAAAAATTTTCAGATGCTAACTTTTGCCAAACTCCACTTCTGGGAGTAAGAATAAAGATAATTTAAGAGGCTTCCCATGGATTATTTTATAAAATCCAAGAAAAATCCACATTAAGAGTGGATTAGAAGCTTGCTAAGAGCTCCCATTTAAGATTTTGCATAAAAGCAAAAATCTTGATTTAGGCCTATTTTTGGGGAGCCGATTAGCATGCATGAAGGGAGGATTTGGAAAGGTGAAAATAGGCCTAAGCATCTTCATATACCACTCTCTGAGATTATGGAGAGAATTTTAGGATTTTCTTGATGGAAGAATGCTTTTGGGCACCCCAAAAATCACATTTTCACACTTTTTCCAGCCCCTCCAACAGTCCACTAGTTTGGCATGTCCCGCTTAGAATGGCCATATCTTGGGCTAGAAAACTCCAAATTGGACATGCTATGGCTCATTTCGAAGAGCACAAAGTATATTTTCACTTATCAAAAGAAATTTTGGAAAATAAGTACTTTTGCAGGTCTCAACATCTCTGCAAAGTCTGAACAGTTTTTGGCGACTACCTTCCAGGAGCCATATCTTACAAACCGAGAAGGCGATTTGAGAAATTTCACTTTGATTTCTTTGCACATGCTATATATTTCAATTTATGAACATTTGCAGGTTCTAAAATGATTTTTGCAGGTCTAAAGAAGGATTACTAATGCATTTTTTGACTAAATTTGCATTATTTTTGTAATCACCTGACCATACTTTATGTTTTGGCGAGTGCTCTGATGTTTTCGGACACTTCAAAGTTTATGTTAGGACCTGAGGAGGAAGGTGCAGAGGTCTCAAAGCTTGTCAAGAACGACTGGATGCATGCAACTCCAATATTAAATCATTCAGGGACGTATGCTTTATGTTTCAGGCATTTTATTTTATGTTATGGCATGTTCTGTATGTACATGCATAGATTGGATTGCATACATAAAATGTTGATCATTGTTTGATTTCTAAAAGTATGGATCGACAGGCAAGAAGTATACTTTTTAGATTGTTTGCAGGAAAGAGAATTGTAGAAACTATATGGCTATGCAACACAGAGAATGGTTGCTAGCAATTGCTTTTATGTTTTTGCAGGTTATGGATTCCATATATAAGTTTATGGCGTGCATGTCATGGGCCTGTCAAGCCCTATGTTGTTGGGTGGCCTATGTGCCACTGAGCTTATGGTTTATTTTTTTTGGGATTCCATTTCCTGGGGAAATGCTGCCGAAAATTTCCCTACCGCATGGCGTTATATACGCACTTGCCTTTAGGTAAGAAGGTTATGGCATGGTAATGCCTTCTTGCAAACATCAATAAGTTCTAGGCATGCTTATAAGCATGTATTTGATGGACTTAGGACCATCATAGTAGTATACATAAGACAACTTCAGTAGTAACAAGATCCCTACACATAATCCTTATGGATTTAGACCATAGGATTGCTAATGGAAGGAGCTACACCATCACCATTAGTAATGTGCACAAGCGATCCTATAGGTTTAGGAAGTTGCATATAGGCATGGGAGATACAATTTGATAATCTCCAAGCTAGGGAAGATTTATGTATCTTCACAAGAGTCTCGCAGGATGAGTAGGAGACTATGGGGTATTATTAGGAATACCCAAAGAGTGATTAGTTTCACTCATGCACATCACTTGACCAAGTAAGGAAGCATTTTTGCTACACTACTAAGGAAACCAAATAGATGGGATCTCAGAGAAGGGTTTCATGAGATAGCATCGACGGGTGCTTATGTGATTCGAGTGATGGTTAGGAAGGCCAAAGGCATGGCACTAGCTCTATGGTATAGAGCATAGATCCCTTAGTCAGGAATACTTGGGGTACCCAATACATATATATGTATATCGGGATCTACAGAGAGGTACTTAGACCTAGTCTTTGTACCTAGGAACAAGTTGGTTTGGAACAGAAGGGGATATCCATTGTCACATTGTTGACTAGAACCAAACTATACTAGTTCAAGGACATGGGACTCATTTGAGTCCACTCATATGATTTTAGGATATGGGATTCATTAGAGTCCACCTATATATTCCATTACATATGTTTGGAATATATATTTGGTTTAGTGTAGCTATGACATCGTGACTTGGAAGAAATTTTCACTGGTATGGGACAGTGGAAATGACTTCCCTTTGAGCACTCTTCTTCTATGGCCAGGGAGAAAAGGACTCATCATTCATGGCATCATGTCTCACTAGATTAGAGGAGAGCTCTTAGTAGACATCTCCTTAAGATTGAGAATTATCCTTCATAGATTAGAGAAGATTTATTCTTCGAGTAGAGGATGTGATAGGTGATTTTATCACCATTGGTATCACATACTCATTTTTGAGTTTTTTAGGAAGGATAATTCCATCAATTTGATTGGATCATATAGATCCATGCATAGAGTATGGTTGGCAGAGATAGTTCTTTACTATGGATACACATGTGTTTATGGTATCATGTCATATCATTGCTGACCATTTTAGGTAGAGGGCTCTGACCCTTATTAGGAATTTATTTTCTCCACTCTTCATTACATACACCTTCATTCGTTAGGGGAGATCTGTTCTCCATCTTCATAGGAAATGTGTAATGAGGGATTATCCATTAGTTATGGAAGAGAGGACTAAATAAATTCATGAGTTTCTCTTTTAAGGAAATGAGAAAGTGGGAATCAGCTCAGAGATCCATGACAAATCTCACTTTAGTTTAGAGGTCTCACTTTAGCTCCTGCTCTTTGAAAGAGAAAGAAAGAAAGGAAAATATGATTTCTTCATAGGAGAAGAATAGAGAATATTTTCCTTTAGACAGAAGAGATGTTTAGAAGAAAGTGGAAAAAGGAAAGGAAAATATGATTTCTTCATAGGAGAAGAATAGAGTATGTTTTCCTTTAGGTAGAAGAGGTGTTTAGAAAACATCTCTTAGTTTATATTCAGAAAGAATTCATTTACTCAACTTTTCAGTATAATTTTCCTTCACATGGGAGTCTCTTTCTCCACTATTTTGGAAGGAAAAACATGGAGAACTTATATGCATGTTCTCAGTTATGGATGAGTAGAGTAATTGGATTCTAAAGAGTCTCTTTCAAAGGGAAAGGGAAAGTGGAATAGATTCCACTACTAGAGCTCTTTTCCTTAGAGGAGATTACACAGAGAGACATAGAGAGAGTTTTACTTTCTCATTTTGGTTGTCTAGATAGAATTAGCACTCTTCTATCAAAGACAAGAGGGAGATCAATTAATCATGATGGTTAGATTGAGTCTCATGTGGAGACTCTAGAGAGGAGAAATAATGTTACTCCAGTGAGGGTCTTTGACTAGATGAGATGATCTAGTTATTGACATTCGTGAGACTGGGAGTTGAGTATGACTCTTCTCTTTTAGGGTTTCTAGGAGATAGGGATATATCTAACCTATTAGGGTACCAAACCCTTAGTTGGTGTTACATCATGAGTATGATGAGTAAACATCAGTTTGCAGGATAGGTACTTAGGGATTATCTGAATCTCAAAAGGAATGCTTTTTGCATTTATATGGCAAACTATAGGGAAGAGAATATTTTAGAGTTTGCACTAGTGCCAATAGATGCTCTTCCGATAGAACATAGTCCAGTGGTAAAGGATGACAAACCACAGACGTCTTGGTTGGTGAAATGTAGAGATTGCAATTTACTGCCATGAGCTGGATGATGGAATTGCATAGTCACAAGGTAGTTTAGAGAAAACTATTAGTTGTGAGCACACTCAAGGGTAGGAAGACCTGGTGTGTTATGAGGGCAATCTATCATTTAATCTTAGATGGGTTTGGAGTCACTTGTTATGGGACTTTGTTCTATATTTTAGAGGATTATATGGTTTATTATCTCCATTATGGTACGGTCAAACTTATAAGTTTGGCACTTTACACTTGCTTCTCATACTATTGCTCCATAGAGCATACATCATATGGACTTAGGTCATTTGGATGATGTTGTATGTTATGGGAGTGATAATTTGGAAGCTGAGTGTACATGGGAGATAATAGGCACCACTTAGAGAGTTTCCCACCTTTGAGATGATCCCATATGAGGCTTCTTAAGGGGAAGGTTATAGGGAAACAACACACAGAGATGACCATGTACATACAGTACATGGGGTTCAGGGGAGTCCGAGCACTTTCTTCTACCATTATGGACATTTCATTTACATTTTCAAGGACGAAAATGTTTTCAAGGGGAAGGAAATGTCATATGATATTTATATGGGAGTTCTTTTTAGAGAAGGCCACTTGGCATTTCTATGTATGACTCCACCGTGGTAGCGAGAGGAGAGGAGATCATTCTCGGACGATGGCTGGGAGGAGAACTAAAAAACCTCTGTGTGTAAGCTCGCGGAAGTCGTCGATGAACTGTAGAGTAGCTAAAAGATTATCTTATAGATCCTTGGAGAATCATCATGCTTTCACAATCACATAACCATATATACTACAAGGAGACTTGTTTGAACTCTACCTAGCCATTTTCGCATTGCAAGGGCACCTTACACTTACACAAGTCCATGACAATTAGGTTCCCAGGAGACAAAGAGAAAACTCAAGGCAGTGTCAGACATCAATTGCCATCATCTTATAATAGGACTGAACGAAAATGTTTGATTGAGAACAATTGAGCTCCATGCGAGGCATCACGTTTTTGGTTGAGGTCGATGCCATGTGAAGTTTTTTGTTGATATATTTAGGTAGTGATGTGTGTGAACACTCTAGGACCGCCGGGACACTTTTTTCCCTCTTTAGGAGGTTTTTTTCCCCCGGCTTGTATATACGCCTATTGCCCTAATGGGCTACTTATCTTTGTACATTCTCTAGTAATACATTCAGTCTTGTGTGTTGTGCTCCAAGCTTCTTCTTCTTCCTTGTGCTGTTCGCGTGCTTCCGCAGACGTCTAACTCCAACAATTGGTATCAGAGCAGGTTGTTGCTTCTTCTAGGGCGCCGTCGACACTCCTCCGAACGCACTATCGCAGCGCTTGTGCAGGCTATTTCGTCCTTTTGTGCCAAAGGTATATACCAGTTTCTGTTCGCCAGTTTAAGTGTCTCGAAGTCTGCTACAGGTCTAGCAGAACTCGTCTGGGCAGTTCCGTTCAACTTTTTGAGATACAGTCAATTTTTTGCATCAAGGTATTTTAGTCACCGGCCATGGCTGAAAGCAGTGATGTATTCCGTATGTTGGCTGTTGAGGATAAGTTGGATGGTACCAACTACCCATTATGGGCTTATATGATGCGACATGTACTGGTTGCAAAAGGATTGTGGAACATTGTGCAGGGTGTTGAAAGACGTCCTGTTACACCTGTAACGACAGGTACTGCAAATACAGGTGTTGGAGCTGATGAAGATGGTGTCGAAGATGATATTCCGCAGATTCCTGTTCGTGCTGCTGTTTCTGTTGCACCTACTGCAGAGCAGATTCGTTGGGATGGCAGAGATGCCCAGGCACATGCATTGATAGCTTTGTCTGTCAAACGTGCCATTATCCCTCACATTCGCTCTTGCAGAACAGCAAAGGATGCTTGGGATACAGTTACCACTTTGTACCAGGCTAGGAATGAGGCTCGTGTTGCTTACCTCCGAAAACAGTTGGAGAGTGAGCACATGAATGAAGGTGATTCTATGGACAGTTTTCTTACAAAGATCAAAGACCTGAAGGAACAATTGATTTCTGCTGATGAGGTTATACCAGATAGCTCACTTGTGCAGACCGTTCTGAATGGCCTTCCTGATTCATATCAGAGTTTTGCCTCTACTCTTCGATTGATGATGAAAGGCAATCCGAATGCCTTGTCATTTGAGGAATTAGTCTCTGTTCTGTTGCAGGAAGATCAGTCCAGGCAGAACAGGTCCATTATGCGTGTTGCAGATCAAGCTTTCCTGGCTAGTCAGAAGGGCAAAGGAAAATGGAGCTCTTCTACTAGTAAGCAGAAATCTGCAAATGCTGCACAATCGAAGAACCAGGATAAAGATGAGAAGAAATCAGAAAAGCAGAAATTATTCTGCAAGTACTGTAAAGGAAATGATCATATTATAAAGAACTGTCCAAAACTGGCTACTAAAGAGGCAAAGAAGAAAGAGGCTGGAATGGTTGTTGCAGAGGCCTCTACACCAAAAACAGAGTCTGCAAATCTTGTGCAGGAAGAAGAATGGGCGTTTACTACTGTCTGCAGTTTTGACCCATCTTCTCATGATCAGTGCATGTCTGCAGTAGACTCAGATGTTTGGTACTTTGACAGTGGGGCGACCAAACATATTACCTCGCAGCGCAGTTTCTTCTCTTCACTCGAGCCTGCCCCTACAGGGAATACTGTCACATGCGCCAATAACTCCTCTTATCCTGTTATGGGAGTTGGTAAGATCATTTTGACTACTGCTGATGGTAGTTCTTTCACTTTGTCAGATGCTTTATTTGTGCCAGGGATCAAAAAGAACCTGTTATCAGTTTCTGCATTAGCCAAGATTGGCTTGGTTGTGAAATTCGTTGATGACAGGTGTACAGTCCATGATCTCTCAAATGGCGATGTGATTATTGCTTCTGGCATTTTATGTCGTGGGCTGTATAAGCTCATAGACTATGAAAGATCTGTGAATGATTCGGCATGTGCAGTTCATGATTCTCAGGCTATGTCAGATGCAAAGCTTTGGCATGCACGCTTTGGTCATCTGAATTTTGCTAGTTTGTTACGCCTGCAGAAATCTGAAATGGTGTCTTCTTTGCCCAAACTTGAGGCACCTGGAAAACATGTTTGTGAAGGCTGTATTTTGGGCAAAATGCAGCGTTCTTCCTTTCCAAAAGATGGTTCAGTTCGGGCTATGCAGAAATTGCAGCTTGTACATAGTGATGTCTGTGGTCCTATGCAGACACCCTCTTTTGGAAATTACCTTTACTTCGTGACTTTCATTGATGATTTTTCCAGGCATGCATGGGTATACCCACTCAAAGCAAAGTCCGAAGTGTTCATGTGCTTCAAACAGTTTTTGGTTTTGGCTGAAAATCTGTCAGCATGTAAAATGGGCACCCTCCGTTCTGATCGAGGGGGGGAATATATGTCTTCAGATTTTAATGCATTTCTGGCTGAACGTGGGATAAAACACCAGTGTACAGTGCCGTATACACCTCAACAGAATGGAGTTGCTGAACGAAAGAACAGGTCACTCATGGAGATGGCGAGGTGCATGGTCAAAAGTCAGGCTTTACCACATAGTTTCTGGCTTGAGGCTGTCATGTGTGCAGCATATGTACTGAACAGGTGTCCCACCAAAGCGTTGCAGTCTATCACTCCATATGAGGCTTGGCATGACCGCAAGCCATCTGTTGCTCATCTGCGTGTTTTTGGTTGTTTGGCATATGCATTAGTGCCTGAACAACATCGCAGAAAATTGGATGATAAGGCAGTAAAATGTATTTTTGTTGGGTACAGTTCTGAAAGTAAAGGCTATCGTCTGTATCATCCACAGACTAAACGCATTCTGGTTAGCCGTGATGTTGTCTTTGTGGAAGATGCTATTCAGCCATTGCTTTCATGTACTAAGGAGACATCTGTTAGCTCCAAAGACATGTATGATACTTTGATGCCTCTTTTTACAGGTGGACAGGCTAGTGCTTGTCCTAATGAGGCAACTTCTCAGCCTTTGCAGGTTTCATATGATGATGCAGATCATTCCATTTCTGATGCAGATTTACATGATGCACTTGTTGATGAGAGAGCTGATATTGAACAGGCAAAAACTATGCCAAAATGGCTGGTGCAGACTTTGCGTGACAGCAAATTAGATGCACCTTTGTCATATCATACTCGTTCAGGCTCTCATAGTACCTCCTTTGCATCAGATTGCTATGCTATGGCTGCATCTAGTCTCTGTGATGAGAATGAGCCTGTTTCTTTTGATGAAGCACAAAATTCAGAAAATTGGATGGCTGCTATGCAATCTGAATATGATGCTATAATGAAGAATGGTACATGGTCTTTATGTGACTTGCCTCCTGGCAAGAAGGCCATTGGCACTAAGTGGGTATACAAGCTGAAGCGTAAACCTGATGGTACAGTTGACAGGTATAAGGCTAGGCTTGTTGCAAAGGGTTATGCGCAGGAAAGAGGCATTGATTTTGATGAGACCTTTGCACCTACATGCCGTATGACTACTGTTCGGAGCATTTGTGCACTTGCAGCCCATCATGGTTGGAATGTACATCAGTTGGACATTAAAACAGCATTTCTGAATGGTGACTTGCATGAAGAAGTGTATGTTTTTCAGCCCCGTGGCTTTGTGCAGAAAGGGCATGAAAACCAGGTGTGCAGGTTAAAGAAGGCGTTATATGGTTTAAAGCAAGCACCACGTGCTTGGTATGAGAAGATACATGCCTATCTGATTGCACATGGTTTTGAGAACAGTCCAACTGAAAGCACCTTATATGTTAAGCGTGCTAATGATGTGCTTCTGATCATTGTTGTCTATGTAGACGACATGCTGCTCACTGGTCCTCTTGAGAAGCATATTGCTGATTTCAAGGCTGATTTGCATGCCTCATTTGAGATGTCTGATTTGGGGCATTTGCATCACTATTTGGGCATTCAATTTATGCAAGTTGATGGTGGAATGGCTTTGTGTCAAACGAAATATATTGACACATTATTGCAGCGTTTTGGCCTTGAAGACTGTAAGCCTATTGCCACTCCTATGGAGACAGGTTTACGATTGAGTCTTCATGATGCTGGAGATGCATTTGATGCTGTTCTCTATCAGCAGGCTGTTGGATGCTTGATTTACTTATGCATTACTCGGCCAGATATTCAGTTTGCTGTCTCACAGATGAGCAGGTTTATGCATTGCCCAGGAGTCACGCATTGGAAAGCGGTTAAGCGCATCTTTCGCTACTTGAGTGGTACTCGGCTACTTGGGTTGTTTTATCCCAAGGGGGGATCACCACCGCCAGATTTGCATGCTTTTTCTGACTCAGATTGGGCTGGTTGCTATGACACTCGTGTGTCCACCAGTGGTTTTTGCTTCATGCTTGGTAGCTCATGTATATCTTGGTTGAGCAAGAAGCAGCCTACTGTGGCCACTTCCAGTTGTGAGGCTGAGTATAGGGCAGCTTTCACAGCGACTGTTGAGTGTGTGTGGCTCAGACGCCTTATGGCTGATTTGGGTGTTGGCCAGTCTTCTGCCACCACCATCTTCACTGACAGTCAGAGCGCATTGGCAGTTGCGAGGAACCCTGTGTTCCATGCTCGCACTAAGCACATTGAGGTGCATTATCACTATGTCAGGGAGAGGTTCTCTGCTGGGGAGATCAGCTTGGCATATGTGCCCACGCAGGAGAACATTGCAGACCTTTTCACGAAGGCTCTGCCTAGGGAGAAGTTTGAAGCTTTCCGCAAAGCTTTGGGCTTACTTCCTTTTGTGGAGTGATTTCCACATAGCTCGGCACTTCCTTATACATGAGTGCCAGCTCCTTGTTCACCGCATCACTCCCACGGGGGATTTGTTGATATATTTAGGTAGTGATGTGTGTGAACACTCTAGGACTGCCGGGGCACTTTTTTCCCTCTTTAGGAGGTTTTTTTCCCCCGGCTTGTATATACGCCTATTGCCCTAATGGGCTACTTATCTTTGTACATTCTCTAGTAATACATTCAGTCTTGTGTGTTGTGCTCCAAGCTTCTTCTTCTTCCTTGTGCTGTTCGCGTGCTTCCGCAGACGTCTAACTCCAACATTTTTCAGCATGAGAAGTTCGATCACGAATTTATTTTTCATTAGACTTGAAATGTAGAGAGAACAACTCATACATTGAGAAGACCATCCTCAATCCCTTGCTTTTGAGAAATTAATCTCAAACTGATCTATGGATCTTGAAGGTTGGACGTTCAATGTAACACACAAGGTGTTTAAGACTCTGCAAGACACTCAACAATTGTTTTGTTAATTTTACACTTTTTAAAAAAACTTTTTTTTTATTTTATTAATTTTTTTTTGAGAGTACAATGAATTGCATCCATTTTGAGGAACTTTGAGATATCCAGCCTTATGTGGGATTTGAACTTTGGCCATCTGCTTAGAAATACAAGACACATCGGCTAAACCAAGTCTGCTGAATTATTTTTTATTTTTTTAAAAGTACGAGGAATTGAAAACTTGGTAAATCAAAAACCTTGGGAGCTTGATGGCTCTTAGAGTGTTCATTCAGCAATTCTGCTCAAAATGTTGCCGAGGAAGTTCACTGATAGCCGCCAAGCGCTGTCCCTGTACCTTACTCTTTATAGATTCACGTGTTGACCGCTTCTTACTAGAATTCGCACGTGCGATACTTCGATGTCTATCCTTGATTTCCAAAATGCTTGCTAGATGAAAGATCAGGATTCAGCACCTAATAACGCGGTCACAGACATTTCCCTCAAATCTGCGTCACACCGACTTTTGCGGTTTCTCAGCTCCTGTTCCGCGTTAGATCACTGCTGTCGCTGGCTTCTGTTGGGATCTACTTTGCACCACTTGAAGACCTCTTCTTGTTGATTTTGAGGGTTCAGGAGACCGCAAAGGACCATCCTCAGGCGTCGCGCTGCTATCAAAGCTCGGAACGAATACAATTCAATATGTTTTTACTGTTTATTCTACATTGATAGTGCTTCAACGCAAAGCAGGTCAACTTTCGAGCATTCCGATGTAGTTTCTAAGTACAGCTTGAACCAGCAGATTACTGTCGACGAATTCGACCCTGTTATCAATGCCTTTGCGAACCTGATATATGCTTTTCGATTTGATCATCATTTTTGTATTTGAGGTACGCTGGAGGAAGCGTTCATGGACGTATTTACAGATCACCGTCCGCACCAAGTCTTGGTGTACCTCGTTGTCTTGTTCCGAAACTCTTCTTTTGTCTCCATCCGGTCGTGAGTCAAGTCTTATCGCAGATATCTCAGTGGAAATTTTTTCTTTTGGAATGCTAACTTGATCTCTGTGATTTTCTCCTGCACAAGAACGCCCGAGTAGTCCTCCTTAAGGCCAGAGCATCGCAGCCACTTTTCATGAGCAAGTGGCACCTTTGAAAAACAAGTGCAGTGGAATCAACGCATGAGGTCGCAGTTTGGGTATCTTGCATTTGGTTACTCATTGATGGGATGAATTGTTGATCTCTGGACTGTCTGATTGCGATTCAACCCGACAGACATCACACCCATTTTCATCAAGGATGCAGAATTGGTTCAGTGGAGGCAAGTCATCTTCTCCTGGTTCAAATTCGAGCGGGAAGAAGGGGCTCGAAAACTTTTTGAGCAAACTTAAGTTGAAGAACTTAAATAAGGATGAACGAAGATTTAGTTTGGAATCTGATGGATCTGCGAATGGTTCTACTGGATGTGAAACCAAGTCTCCTTCTACCTTGTATCCATTGCCTTTTGTTCCGTCTCCTTTATCTCCCACACAGCTTGAGAGAGGAGAATCTTTCCCGTTACCCTCAAATACAGCATCTCCATCTGCTACTGCTGAAGAGGAAGAGTTTGGTTTTGGGTCTGGATCAGCATCAAGTGTGAATGCACAGGAGATGCCAGCCCCCAATGAAGTAGGTTCTTGCTTGCTCTTTCCAGCTCTGCAAAGGTCTACGGAAGTCGCTGTGCATACATATCAAAGGAGTGGACTTGGGTAAGTGTCGTTGATCCTTTTGAACATGATTCATTAAGTGCATTCCAATACCCTCTCATCTGCTTCTGAACAAAGGAAAGGGTCTTTCTTATCCTCTCTCATCTTTCGCAGGCTTTTCCTTTCTTCTCTATACCTCCTTATGCGTTTCTATGTTTTTTTGTTTTTCACTCCGTCAAATTATCTAGGAAATTCTCTTGTTGCAACACGTATACTATTGTATCTGTAACGTCTGGAAAATAGAAGATAAGTATTCTTGCTGGCAGATTGTGCTGTCAAAAGTAGTTTGTAATTTCTATATGTACAGTGCCTTAAATGGTTGATACTCCATCAAAATTTCTATATGTACAGTGTCTTAAATGGTTGATATTCCATCTTATTTTGATGCCAAGCATAATTAAAGGAAGATGGAGATGCAAAATGACTGATTTGGATTTTGCAGAGTACCTGCAATTTTATTTTGCAAATAAATGATTCCATATTCTATTGCATGTTGTTGGTTTTGATTGGAAGTTTCAATACATTTTGTGCTTTTGTAAGATCTCTCTATGTGATTATTGAACCATTATTAGATCCTGACACTCTTTGTGATTGCATTTCTGCAATGTCTAAGATGTTTTTAGCTTCATTTTCAAGGGATTGGAATGAACGATTCATACTATGTCTACTTTTCCTCCCGGAATTGGTTTCTCAGTTTTGATAAAGTATTTTGTATTTGCCGTATTTGATGTAGGAACAATAATGGAGATTTGTCTCCCAGACATAAAGGTATCAGTCTGCTACAAAATCTCGGTCAGCTTTCTAGTCCACAGCTCAACCAACGCTTCTTGAGCTCTGTATTAAAGACTGTAGCTGGTACTAATGTAGATACTCATGAACGAAACTGGATGTCAGGGTGTCAAGAAATTCCTGTTAGGAGTCCACAGGAAAAATTTGCTACTGATCAACCATTTGGTAATTTCCTCAAGGTGGGTATTTTCATGTGTATGCTTTAGCTGGTTCAATTCTTTTATATGATGTATACAATCGATGATATTGCTCTTATTCTATATATCAGTTACATTAAATTGTTCTCATACAGGTGCCAAAAAGTTTCGAAAATTCACCGGTTCCAAGTCCTAAGGGGCGGAGTGCTGCTCCAAGTCCAAGACTACAAAGTGCAGCAGTTTCTCCTCTGCATCCTCGTGCGTCTAATGGTGGAATCCAAGAGTCTTCTATGCATGGGAATGAAGCACACCCTTTGCCATTGCCACCAAACTCGTCAAACCATACCTACAGTTCATCTTCTCCTATGAGCCCAGGAGTTCCTCGAAGTATAGATAAGCCAATCAACCTTCAAACTGGATGGCACAAAGGAGCTCCTCTTGGTTCAGGGACATTTGGACATGTATATGCTGGATTCCACAGGTTTATTGTTACTTCATATTTAGACTTTCATGTAGTTGTAAATTGAATATTTTCTATGGCTTTTAATTGTAACTTTCATCCCAAAACTCATGTTAGTGACATGGTGGTTATTATTATTACTGTTATTGTGTTGAAAGTAGATAGATTAGTTTCTAATGTTGGTAACATTGGTTCAAAGTTCTTTTCACTGATCGTGATATCTTCGAATGATGCTCATGGCCCTCTTCCTTAAAACTTTACTATAGAACACTCTTAACCTCCTATGACTGTTCCAATGGATACAAAGAAGAAAGGAGGATTTCCAATTTGTGAAATTCATTTTTAATAAATTTCCTCTCATACATATAAATATATTTTTGTATTCTTTTCTTCTTATTCATCTAGGAAGAGAGATCCCTCTTTTTCTTGCACTTGAGGTTTGATTTCAATTCTCGAACTTTGATTCCCCAAGCATCCAAGGTGTAAGATTCTCTCAATCCGTTAAGCTCCAAGCATCTTCTTACATACATATTCCATGATTATATAATTGTTTACATTAATAGTAGATATGCTTGTTCTTTATGTTTTGTACTTTGGCATCTTTGTCAAAATATCCATACTCATTTTATTCTCAACCACACCTATCATTCATTACTAGTATGTGTAAGAGATATATAAAAGAGAGCAAATACAATTTGAGCAAGAGATAGAGAGTACTTGTCAAATAAGAGAAATGGTAAATTTTGATTCTTCAAACAACTATACAAAGATGGATGCGTCCATGAGTGCCCTCTCGCTATGGAGCTTAGTCATTGATATAGACAAAAGGTAGGTGAAAAGCTTCTGTTAGCTTGAAAAGCACTAACTAGGTGAGATACAGATGATCAAGACTACAAAGGGGGTACATATGTATAGGTGCTACAAGGGCAAGGTTGGCCGTTAAGCGGCTTAGAATGGTGAATTTGACTTAGATCAGTTTAATTGGCTTAGGTCATCTAGCCAACCGAACAAATATGAAGGCAACCTAAGTTAAATAGGGAATATTCAAAGGAATTTTTATTCTATTGTTGGATTGAAGGCATGTCCCTCATATCCCCATCCAAGGGGCCACTAGCCCCATAACTCCGAGTCGAGGATGCGATGCTCATTGCTTCCTTGGACCCAAGAATAGGGGACACTAGTAGCTGTCTTATCTTACAATATATCTTAACCATTTGCCAAACTTTTTTACTCTGTACAACCCAAAAGTTAGACACCGCACCTCTTTGCCATATGGTCACATAGACATGATGTGATATGTAGTTAGGACTCAATTAAAGTCTAAGGGCTCACAACATGGCTTCTCCTCATAATGGGGGCCTCACAACTTGGAGAATGATGAATCACTAGTGGGTGTCATGGACAAAGGAAACTCTCAGATTCCATGTGAATCCTATATCTCATGATTGGTTCAGAATTTGGGGAAACTAATGCTTCCATTGCATCCGGAACGTGCCAAAACCCTAAGATCGACTGTCTTCTTGCTTGATTCTGACATCTAGAGACCATGCTACGAATTGATGACATCATCGATGACATCATCAATTTGTAACCGCCCTAGAACCGCCCTTGGAAAACCTATATAAGGAGGGGTTGGCCACATTCATAATCAGTCTTGCCAATACCAGTCTTGGGAGCTCAAGGAGTCGTGGCCGCCAAGTAAGTACTCTTCAAGTTCCAGTTTTAGTTCTTGTCTTGTTCCTTGTTCTAGTCTAGTTCTTGGACATCCTATCTTGTCCCTTTGTAATCTCGTAGTACGAGATCCTGTCGAGTTCTTTCGAGGAGCCAGTTCATCTCCCAGAAGGGAGTTCTTGTAATCCAGATATCTTGTCTCATACTTACGATCCCGGGTTCTGGGATCTCCTGTATCATCTCTAGTCCAGTTTTCCATACCTATTGGTCCCGGGTTGTGGGACATCTTGTATTAGTCACATATTCTTGTATCATTTTCCCTACGTGGGTGTTCTTGTAATCATAAGTGTATTTCGGAAATCTTGTCTATTGTAGTCAGAGAGCACAATCTAGTGCTCCCTTGACATTTTGGCAAGACTATCTTCTATCCAAGACCAGGCATCATGGAGAACGCTTATGAACAGATCGTAGCATCACTTCAGAGTCTCCAACAACAAGTCGAAGACCTAAGTCATCGACAGACACAAGTCGAGATGGGACATCCAATGCATGTAGGTGCACTCCTCCAAGAATTACAAGAACGAATCGGGAGTCTTCAAGCAAATCAAGGGAGTATTCAAGTGAATCAACGACGTAGTACATCATTTATGAAGGAACCCAAGATTTGCATGCCAGAAAAGTTCGATGGGGATCGCACAAAGTTTTGTGGATTTCTCCAGCAAGTTAAATTGTACATCCGTATGCAACCTGATAGATACCCTGATGAGGCATCCAAGGTCGGGTTTATTGGAACCTTGCTCTGTGGCCAAGCATTATCATGGTTTGCGCCAATCTGGGAGAAGAACATGGCAGTACTTCAGGACTATGAGGGATTTCTTCGAGAACTCTCTGCCACGTTTGGAGATGCAGATACAAGTCGACTAGCAGAAACAAAACTTCGGAAGCTACGTCAAGGTAACCGCCCTGCCTCTACCTATGCATCTGAATTTAGGCAGTTGATATGTGATCTCACTTGGCATGAAGATTATTTCATAAGCCATACCAGCTCAAGAATCCAGGAAAGATGATCCAGTAAAGCTACCCAATCAGTACAAAGGCTTTGAAGATGTTTTTGAAAAGAAGAATGCAGATATCCTCCTAGAGCATAGACCTTACGATTGCCCCATAGATCTTCAAGAGGGAGCACAACCACCCTTTGGACCAATCTACAGACTATCCTAGAAGAACTTACAGAACTACGCAAGAACATTGATGAGAATCTAGCAAAGGGGTTTATCAAACACTCAAAGTCTCCGGCAGGAGCTCCTATTCTTGTAAAGAAGAAGGATTGGACTCTCCGGATGTGTGTAGACTATCGTGGATTGAACAAAGTCACTATAAAAAACAGATACCCTCTACCACTCATATCAGAGCTCTTGGAACGCCTTGGAAAAGCAAAATTCTTCACGAAAATTGATCTTCGAGGAGCTTACAATCTTGTCAGGAGAAGAGAGGGAGACGAATGGAAGACAACATTTCGAACAAGGTATGGGCATTTTGAATATGTAGTTATGCCATTCGGTCTTACAAATGCTCCAGCTGTCTTCCAACATATGATGAATGATATCTTTCGAGAATATTTAGATGATTTTGTTGTAATATACCTTGATGATATCTTGATATTCTCCAAAAATCTTGAGGATCATGAATGTCATGTAAAGATAGTCCTAGAGAAACTAAGAGAAAAAGGATTATATGCGAAATTGGAGAAGTGCTCTTTCCATAAGACAGAAGTGGAATTTTTAGGGTACATTTTATCAGATAAAGGAATTTTTATGGACCCTAAGAAGATTCAGACAATCCTTGATTGGCAACCACCTTCATGTGTTCGAGATGTACAATGTTTTCTGGGTTTTGCCAACTTCTATAGGATATTCATCAAAGATTACTCCAAGATAGTGACATCTCTTACCAAGCTTACAGGGAACTCCAAATTCTCATGGACTGAAGAAGCAGAAAAAGCATTTCAGACCTTGAAATCAGCATTCACTACTTCTCCAATTCTAGTTCATCCTGATTCAACCAAGCCCTTCTTCCTAGAGACAGATGCATCAGACTTTGCCCTAGGGGCCATTCTCTCACAATATGGAGATGATGGACACCTACATCCAGTTGCATATAATTCAAGGAAATTTTCTCCTCCAGAAATTAATTATGAAATTCATGATAAAGAACTTCTTGCCATAGTGGACGCATTTGATACTTGGCGTCACCATCTAGAAGGAGAAGCTCATAAAGTTATCGTGTATACAGATCACAAGAACCTAGAGTATTTTATGACCACCCTCATCCTCAACATAAGGCAATCTCGATGGAGTAACTTTTTATCCAGGTTCGACTTTGTCATCACATATCGTCCAAGACGGCAACAGTGTCAGTCAGATGCCTTTTTCAAGAAGATCTTACCTTGCACCAAAGAAGGGGGAAGAGGCCTTTGATCAACAAGAGAGTGTATTACTCAAGCCTGAGCATCTCCAGTTAGCAGCTATCTCTTCAACCCATCCTGAAGATTTAGCCTTGAATCATTTGATCCGTGAGAATCTACCACAAGATGAATTATTTTGTAATGTTAAGCAAAAAACTCAAGAAGGACAAATCCAAGCAGTAAATGAATTCCAGGAAAAGGTCGGGTTACTATTCTATAAGAACCTATTATATGTCCCTCCAGGAAAGCCCAGGATCCAAGTATTTCAACAACGTCATGACAACCGTGCAGCAGGACATTTTGGAGTAAATAAAACAATAGAACTCATATCTAGGGATTTTTGGTGGCCTCAAATGTGGGAGGAAATCAAAGAATATATCCTAACCTGTGACACTTGCAATAGATCTAAGGTACCACGACATAAGCCTCATGGCCTCTTGCAACCTTTACCTATTCCAGAAAGGCCATGGGCTTCATTATCTATGGATTTCATCACAGATCTACCAAAGTAAGATAAGTATGATGCCATTCTTGTTATTGTGGATAGATTCACAAAGATGACACACTTCATTCCAACTACAAAGGCAACCACAGGTGCAGCCACTTCTAGACTCTTTCTCAGATACATGTTTAGGCTTCATGGATTGCCTCATGATATTGTCAGTGATCGAGGTCCACAGTTCGTATCCAGCTTTTGGAACAGTCTTTGCAAGCTCCTTGGTGTTCAAGTTAAACTATCTACAGCAAATCATCCACAGATTGATGGACAAACAGAACGGGTGAATCAAGTCCTAGAGCAATATCTCCGTTGCACTAGCAACTATTACCAAAATGATTGGTTTGAGTTGTTACCCTTTGCAGAGTTTGCCTATAACAATAGTGTTCATGCATCTACTAAGCAAACTCCCTTCTTTGCAAACTATGGACAATATCCAAGGATGGATATACAACTCTCAAATCATGTCAAGAGCCCAGCTGCTAGAGACAAGGCCCAGTACCTGATGGACATTCACAAAGAACTCAAGGAAGAGATCCATAAAGCTCAAAAACAATATAAGTACTATGCAGATCAACATCGTGTCCAGAATCCATCGTATCAAATTGGAGATAAAGTATGGTTACTCAGAAACAATTTGCAAACTTCAAGGCCTTGTGCAAAGTTAGATCATCAAAGATTTGGTCCATTTACCATCTTGGCCAAGATTAATCCAGTCACCTTGAAGCTCCAGCTACCAAGTACCATGAGAATACATCCAGTTTTCCATGTATCCATGTTGGAACCATATGAGATTTCACCATTGAGGGGGGAGAGACCTAGTCCTTCACCACCTATCGAGATTGATGATCATGAAGAATTTGAAGTCGAGCATGTCCTAGATTCGAGAATATCCCAAGGAAGATTAGAGTACCTTATTCATTGGAAAGGGTATGACATCAGTGATCGTACTTGGGAACCTGCAGAAAATCTTCAAAGAGCACCAATCAAGTTTCGAGAATTCTATAAGAAAAATCCAATGAAGCCGAGACCAGAGAACGTGACCGCTCCTCGTGGAACTCGTCGCTTGAGGGGGAGGTAATGTCATGGACAAGGGAAACTCTCAGATTCCATGTGAATCCTATATCTCATGATTGGTTCAGAATTTGGGGAAACTAATGCTTCCATTGCATCCGGAACGTGCCAAAATCCTAAGATCGACTGTCTTCTTGCTTGATTCTGACATCCAGAGACCATGCTATGAATTGATGACATCATCGATGACATCATCAAATCGTAACCGCCCTAGAACCGCCCTTGGAAAACCTATATAAGGAGGGGTTGACCACATTCATAATCAGTCTTGCCAATACCAGTCTTGGGAGCTCAAGGAGTCGTGGCCGCCAAGTAAGTACTCTTCAAGTTCTAGTTTTAGTTCTTGTCTTGTTCCTTGTTCTAGTCTAGTTCTTGGACATCCTATCTTGTCCCCTTGTGATCTCGTAGTACGAGATCCTGTCGAGTTCTTTCGTGTATCCAGTTCATCTCCCAGAAGGGAGTTCTTGTAATCCAGATATCTTGTCTCATACTTACGATCTCGGGTTGTGGGATCTCCTGCATCATCTCTAGTCCAGTTTTCCATACCTATTGGTCCCGGGTTGTGGGACATCTTGTATTAGTCACATATTCTTGTATCATTTTCCCTACGTGGGTGTTCTTGTAATCATAAGTGTATTTTGGAAATCTTGTCTATTGTAGTCAGAGAGCACAATCTAGTGCTCCCCTGACAGTGGGCTTTTATGAGGGTGGAGCATTGAACACATTTAACAAGGTGGTCTTTGTTATGCCCATAGTTGGACCAGATCGCGATTTTTTGCTATTTATAAAAATCGTAAAAATCGTTCAACGATTTAAATCGTTGCCAACGATTTTTATACAACTTGGACGATTTTTTTTTTAATGGATAGATTTTAAAAACATCAATTGCCAACACACAAAATTTGATTTTTATAGTGATAGTGCATCTACCTCCTCATGATCAATGTTTTACATTTGATACAATTTATGATGTGAAATAATGTGATATATCATATATTATCTTTATTCATGCAAATATCTATATATATCTATAGTTTTTATGAAAAGAATAAAAATCTCTCTGAGTGGATAAAAACCTCGATTTTTATTTTGGGTCTGAACGATTTAAACGATTTAAACGATTAAATCTCGATTTAAATCTTGCGATTTAAATCTCTCGGTCCAACTATGGTTATGCCGTTGCTAGCTACTAATGTCTCGATGCCAAAAATTTTGTAAAGATTGTCAAGTTGGTGCTCCTTACCATGGGTAATTGTGATTAATAATATTTTGAATGTGATTTTGTTTTGTGTGAATAATAACCAAAACGTTGTATTTTAGAAGTTTTTTCTATGCAAAATTATCTCTTTCTCTTTTTTTTTTTTTGGATGCGTCTAGTGAAGCTCCAAGAAAGTAAACTTGTACTGCAGTTTTCAAGGAATTAGAGGATGCATATTTTACATGCAAGGACTCTTGGCCCTTGATGGAGTCCCCCACATTGTATAGGTATATAGGGGATTGCACCAAGGGCGAAGAGTCTCATAGCCTCATATGAGGAATGAATGACAAATGAGCCCAAGGATCCTTTTTATAGACTCTTGAGTCTTTTAAGGTGGGCGAGCTCACCCTAGGTGGACACTCCACCGTTGGTCAAACACTTTAACTACAAGCACCCACGATGATGTCCTTTGGGTTTGGAGACGTAACGCTCCCACTCAATCAATCACTTGGCTAAGAAGCCCTATTAAGCTCTCTATTGGAACAACTTTGGGTGAATCCTTCAAGCTCTAGATCTCCTCCTAAGGTGTCCGCAAATCATCTTGCCTAAGCCACTTTTCCAAGAAGCTCATATGCAATATAGGCAACATGATTCTTACCCACTTCTCCTAGTGACTTATGTGTAATATAGGGAAAATGATTTCTTGAGGTAAATCTAACTCATAGGACATCCGTGTTATCTCTCCTTGATCCATCAAGGACTAAAACCCTAAAAGATAAGTCCCTGCATACATCAGTTTTGGATTGTCTCTGAATCTTGGGTTACCCTAAGGTACACCCGATCTTAACACCTTGGAGATCACGAGGCTAATGGAGTAGGGTGACCTGAAGACAACGTAGTGCTCGGTAGTCTTATGAGAAGACGAGGAAGTGCCATGTCATCTTCATGATTTCCCCTCCTCTTCTGTGTAGTTTTTGCATTTGTGCAAAAAACCACATAGAGCACCAAAGACGCCTCTTGTGAGTTTAATGGAAACTGATAAGCTACTCATGTGGATCCCTCAACACCAACTCAATGGCATAAACTTTGCTCTATAGAAGAATCAGATTAAAGATGTGCTGATTCAAAGGAGGCAATGGAAGCCAGTAAATGGGATTTCAAAGAAGTATGCTGACATGGATGAAGATGATTGGGATGAGTTAGATGAAATGGCCAGGTCTACCATACCATTCGCTTGCACCTGGCAGATAATGTTTACTTTACAGTATTAGACAGTGAAAGTGTAGAGGAGCTTTGGAAGAAGTTATGCAATACATATGAAAAAGAGACGGCATCAAATAAAGTGTATCTGATGAGAAAATTATATGACCATCGCATGAAGGACACAGATAGTGTTGCTTCTCATCTAAATGATTTGATGCTATATTCTCCCAGTTACAGGCTCAAAAAATGGATATGGATAATGAGATGAAAGCAGTATTGCTGCACCCTACCATCATCATGGGATACGTTCTGCACAACTATTAGCAATAGTGCACTTTGTGGTAAACTCGTCTATGATGACATATGTGGAGCGCTCTTGAGTGAGGAGATTCTTAGAAAATCTATGGTTGGCACTTAGGGTGGAGATGCATATAATGTTTGTGATTCTTACCAAGGAAAGAATCAGCAACGTGGAACGAGCAAGAACAAGGAAAAGAATGGTCAATAGAATAAGAGTAGAAGTAAATCAAGGAAGAGGGATATGGAATGCCATTATTGTCATAAGAAGGGACATATGAAGAAAGACTGTTATGCATTAAAGAATGCTAAAGGTAAAGGATAGAATGTTGATGGGCATGTTAAACAGTTACCTGCACCATCTACTTCAACTGTGAAGATTGAAGAAATTAATGCTATTTCTGATGATGCTGATGTGTTGACACTTGATCGTACTGTGCCAACTCAGACACTTATGGCTGATTCTCTTTCCCACACGTGGCTGCTAGATTGTGGTGCATCTTTCCATGTGACACCACACAAAGAATGGTTCTCTAATTATGCAGCAAAGTCTCTTGGTACCGTGAGACTTGGTGACTCTTACCAGTGTGACGTTGTGAGGATAAGAGATGTGGTTGTGCAGTTCATTGATGGTTCAAAATTTACTATGCATAATGTATGCCATGTATCTCATTTATAACGCAGTTTGATGTCAATTGGTCAACTTGATGACCTTGGTTACAAGGAATACGCAGAGATTGACCCCGAGAAAGAAAAACTAAGATTTCTCTGCTCAGTCCTTTCGTTTATCAAAGGGCAATATGGTTATTGCAAAAGGAAGCAAAGCTGGCCCACTTTATCCTTTATTTGTATCACAGAAAGAACACTTGTTAGCTGTTATTGAACAGCCTATGGCTTGTATTTGGCATGATCGTTTGGGCCATATATCTGTGTTATCTTTCTCTAATTTTTCATTTTATGAGCATTGTCAATATGGAAAGCAAACCAAAAATATGCATAGAACGCACATTGACTCTTCAATTCAGCCTTTAGATCTCGTGCATACAGATGTGTGTGGTCCTATGCCCACTAGGTCCTTAGGTGGTTCTCTTTACTTTGTCACTTTCATAGATGATGCTACTAGAAAAGTCTTGGTATATCCTATCAAATCGAAGGATGAGATATTCCCTACTTTCAGAAAATGGCTTGCTTCAATTGAGATTGAAAAAGGAACTAAGCTTAAGGCTTTACATTCAAATAATGGGGGTGAGTATACCTGATAATGGGGGTGAGTATACCTCACATGAATTCAGCCTTTTCTGTCAGTCTAGAGGGATTCGTAGAGAGTTTACAGCTCCTTATACCCAGTACAGAATGGTGTAGCTGAAAGGATGAATAGAAGTATTCAAGATAGAGTAGTTTCTATGTTGCATCATTCAAACCTCTCACAAAGCTTTTGGGCAGAAGCAGTATTGACTTCAGTTCATGTGATTAACCTTTCACCTAGTATTGCCAAAGGTCTGAAAGTGGCACAAAAGTTACGGACGGGGAAGCCACCATATTATGATCATCTTCGAGTTTTTGGGTGTGAAGCATATGTTCATTTACCCAAGAGTCTTAGACAAAAGTTGGACCATAAATCAAAGAAATGCATCTTTGTTGGATATGGTCGAGAAGGACAATTTGGATATCGCTTATGGGATCCTGAAACACGATCAATGATCAGAAGTAGTGATGTCATTTTCAATGAGTGTAAGATGCATAAACAACCCATTAAGGAGGTTAAAGTGAGAAGAGTGGTGTTTGAGGATACTAATCCTCCAATTAACATGCATAAAAATGCTTCACATAGGGATGTTCAAGAGAATGTGTGATCAGATCAGTCTG
>CM035430.1:98592365-98599865 GCA_020310875.1 Ceratopteris richardii | reverse complement strand
TCTCAGAATAAAGGTCACCAACTGGAAGAGGGCCTCCACTAGCATCGGTGGTGTGCCAAGCTCAGCTCGTATAATGTCATGTGGAACGGAGGGCTTGCTGCGCAGCAAGCGTGATATCATGGTGATCTGGGGCCTCTCAATCTGTGTCCACATCGCCTCTGTGATCCCTGGTGCCCATACTGCTGCTGCGTACATCAATGCGGGTGTCACTAGAGTGTCAAAGAGCCACCCCTTAGTCCGGGGCTCCTGAAAATGTGTCTGAAAGCAGCGTCTCTCCAATCCTGCAAGTGCCTCTCTCGCAGCCTGTGCCATGGAGAATACCCCTGTGCTGCCCGAGAAGGTGATACCTAGGTAGACGTAGGAGTCCACTACCTCTATCTGTCCTCCAGCTGCTGTGAAAGAGGCGCGATGGCGTACTGTCTTGGAGGTATGGAAGATCATGACCTTGGTCTTGCCAAGGTTCACTGTTAGTCCTCTCTCCATGCAAAAGGTATAGAGCGCCTGTAAATGTGACTGCAACCCCTCCTCTGACTCTGAGAGAAGGACAATGTCATCAGCATATAATAGGATATGTACTGGCGTACCTCCGATGTCTCCTCGTCTCCCTCCTGCTCGCTGTATATACTCCGTGATCTCGTCGATGTAGAGACCGAAGAGAGTGGGTGAGAGGGGGCAACCTTGTTTCACACCAATGGTGCTAACAAGGCTGTCTGATAGACCACCGGGGCAGCGTACCCTACCTGTGACTCGTGCATACAAAGCGTGGATGGCCCATAGCATGTCTGATGGAAGCTGTAACTCCTGGAGCCTCCGTAGTAGTCTCTCTCGAGGGACCATGTCGAAGGCTTTGCGGAAATCCACAAAGCAAGAGTATAGTCTCTGCTTCCTCGCCTTCGCGCTCTCAATCAAGCAACGAAGCACGAAGATGTGGTCGATGGTGGAGAAAGTGCGGCGGAAGCCTGCCTGGCCGGGTGCTCTGATCCCCGCTGCCTCAGCGTGTGTACTGAGCTCTGCCTCTAGTACTGCCCCATAGATCTTGGCCAGGATATGGCCTATCATATTAGTCCTGTAGTTCCCTGGGTCCATCATATCGCCGGACTTATGGATAGGCGTAATGGTATGCATAGTCCATGAGTCGGGTAATCCCTCAACCAAAGCACGGTTGAAGAGATGGGCGATCAAATGGGAAACTACATCTGCTGCGTATATAAAGTGCTCTCCATGTAGCCCCGTGTGGTCTGCTGAACGGCCATGCTGTAGCCTATGGATGGCCTGTCGTACCATGCCTCCTGTGAAGAGGGTGGATATCACCGGACGCGGTGTGGAAGGAATCGGTAATGGTGGCTGCCCTGGGACGTCATATAACCTCTGGGCGTAGGTCTGCCAGGTCGAAGGATCTGCTATGGGTGTAGGTGGACGTGGCTCACGTAGTGCCCTCCACGCGGTGGCACAATCCCTACTCATGAGAAGGTTGATCAACTCTGCCTCCTGTCGCTCCTCGAAAGCTCGCCGCTTCCGGCGGGTGAGAGAGAGAGAGAGAGAGAGAGAGAGAGAGAGAGAGAGAGAGAGAGAGAGAGAGAGAGAGAGAGAGAGAGAGAGAGAGAGAGAGAGAGAGAGAGAGAGAGAGAGAGAGAGAGAGAGAGAGAGAGAGAGAGAGAGAGAGAGAGAGAGAGAGAGAGAGAGAGAGAGAGAGAGAGAGAGAGAGAGAGAGAGAGAGAGAGAGAGAGAGAGAGAGAGAGTCATATTAACGTCTTCTGGAGGCCAAACTTTGGCCTATGAGACAAAACCATGTACAAGTGTAGTAACCCTGTGTAGAAAACGAAATGAAATAAGAAGTACTCGCTACACAAAGCTATATAGAACTGGAGAAGGCTGAGGAGATGTGGCTCTGACCCTGCAGATAATGCCACCTAATACATGGGGGATCCATAATGTGAGTGAGTAAAATACCCTAGCTACTGGTGATGGGGTGGCGGTGGATGTAGTATGTGGTATATCGGTGGTGGTCTGAGTACTTCCTGAAGGAAGGCAACCGAGGGGGTGGTGGTACGCCTCTGCTCCATACGGTCGTAGGCTGTCCTGATGCGTGAGATATCCTCTTGATATAGTCGTGGTCGACAATATCCAACCATGCGTGGTCGGCGTCGTGCTCTCTGTGCTGATGCCTGGTGGAGCGTGAGCCCTATAGATGGACCTCTCTGATGTAACTCAGCTCGCTGAAAGAACTGAGTAATGGTCTGCTGGGTACTCACCCGTGTCTGATGTGTGGGCTGTAGTGACCGCTCTCGCCTCTCGTATGCTTCTGTGAGGAAGCGTCCCAAGCGCCGCTGATCTCCCATAGTCATGCAGAGCTTGAGTGACTCCTCTATCTGAAACTGTGCATTAGGTCTAAGTATGCCGGGCATCTGATAACAAAATGCTCCTCACTCTCTACCTCTGTCTGGCATACTGGGCACCACCTCTCCCCACGGGGGACTCCCCTGGATCGGCCCCTCTCAATCTCGAGCTGATGTGATGAGACCCGGAGCTGACCAATGACAATGCGAAGGTGGTGGGGTAGGTATGTCTCCATGTATCTCGGAATCTCGATGAAGCCCTCGTCCGATATATGTAGAAAATGCTCACGGTAATAGAGCATTTTCAGTGGCAATGTATCCCTTGGGCTCACGCATGTCCTCTGTATGTATGTATGAAATATCTCCTGACGAATGACCCTATTCCTCTCCTGATGAGAGAGCAAGTAGGTGGGTGCATGTAAGTCATACTGAAGTGGTGGTAGCCTGTCTATGTCAAAACCATGGTGGGCCAGCCAGTCTCGTGTCTGTGCATACCATGAGGAGGTGTCGCCTGCTAATGCCATATCACGTGATGCCTGGAAGGCACGATAAGCAATACACTCTGTATCCATGCTCCGAAGTCTGTGTAGAAGGCATACTGTCTGGAATAGTGCCTCAACTAGCATCGGTGGTGCAGCGAGCTCTGCTCTAATGATATCATGTGGTACTGAAGGCTTGCTTCGAATAAGTCTCGCAATCATGAGGATCTGTGGCCTCTCCAATGCTGTCCATACTGATGTAGCTAACCCCGGCCCCCAAATGGCTGCCCCATACATGAGCGCTGGCATAACCAAAGTGTCGAAAAGCCACCCCTTTGAGCGGGGCTCCTGAAAATATGCCTGGTGGCACCGTCTCTCCATCAAAGCTAGTGCTGCGTACCCACGTGTGATGCGATCACGGGCTGCATGAGACAGAGAGAAGATCCCTGATGCTGCTGTAAACGTCACTCCCAAGTAAACATATGATCCGACCACCTCGATTGGTCTGCCTGCTGCTGTGAACAAACTATGCCTGCATACCTGTGCTGATGTATGAAAGATCATGACCTTGGTTTTACCAAGGTTCACAGATAAGCCTCTCTGTCTGCAGAAGTCATCTAGGCCATGTAGATGATGCTGTAGACCTTCTGCAGACTCTGAAACTAGTACAATATCATCAGCATATGATAGAATATGAATAGTGGACCCGCGTACCTCAATGCCATCACCTCCCTGCTGTTGTATGAAGTCCACTATCTCATCAATGTAGAGACCAAAGAGGGTCGGTGAAAGAGGGCACCCTTGCTTCACCCCGATAGTGCTAGCAAGTGGATCAGATAAGCCCCCTGGACATCTGACTCTACCTGATACTCTCTCGTACAAGGCGTAGATCCCCCATATCATCTCATTTGGGGCTCCGATATCAAGCAGTCGTCTGAAGAGACGGTCCCTGGGGACCGTGTCAAATGCTTTGCGGAAGTCCACAAAACAGCAATATAGTCTCCTCTTCCTCACCCTTGCCTGGTCGATCAGGCATCTCAAGGTGAAGATGTGGTCAATGGTAGAGTAATCTGGTCTGAAACCTGCCTGTCCTGGAGCCCTCATACTCTTCGTCTCAGCGAGAGTACTCAACTCTGTCTCTAGTACCACTCCATATAACTTGGCCAATATAGGGCCAATCATGATCGTCCTGTATGTAGCTGGATCCGTAGTATCACCCGACTTATGAATGGGCACTATGGTGTGCTCAATCCATGAGTGAGGAAACCCTTCAACCAATGCACGATTGAAGAGGTGGGCAATGAGTGGTACGAGAGTCGTGCCTCCGTAGATAAGGTGCTCTGCCTGTAAACTGAAATGGTCATGGGCCCTGCCATGCTGTAGACGGGCAATAGCGCTTCCCACCATAGTGGGTGTGAAGAAGTCAGAGGTAGTGGGACGTGAGCTCTGTGGCCTGGGAATAGGGGGCTGGTTTGGGATCTCGTATAGGCTCCGTGCATAGCTATGCCAAGTGCTCGGGTCTCGAATGGGTGTCTGCTGTCTCCTCTCTCTCAGATGTCGCCATGCCACTGTAGTGTCTCGACTCATGAGCAAATGATAACCCAATACTGTTTCTCCTCCCCATCTCGCCGTTTGCGGCGAGTAAGGCTCTGCATGCGATGCTGTGCCTGTGTGTGTGTAATATCCCCTCTATGCTCTAAAATCTGTAGGTGCTTCCGTAGCTCACGACAATCTTCATCATACCATCGGTTCTGGGACATGGATCCTGTGCGTGGAGGGTGTATATGTATGCGATGTGGGAAGGTGCAGAGAGCTGAGTCCTGTAGGATGGTGGTGATCTGTGATGTAAGTGTGTCCAATGGTGAGAGTGGATCGAGGGAGAGTAGACGGGTGTGTAAATGGTGTGCATAAACATGTGATAGCTCGTGTGTGAAGTGTATCGTGGTGTGTGTCTCAGTGGGTGAGGAAGGGTCTAATGGAATAGGAGATGAAAGTATGAATGTGATAAAGGTATGGTCAGCACCAAGTGGGCGTCGGCCAATACTAAGTGAGGGGATGAGTGAAGCTCCAGAGATGGTACCCAAAATGTAGGGGATGAGTGAAGCTCCAGAGATGGTACCCAAAATGTAGTCGACTGTGCTCTCACCTCCTCCGTGAGGGAAGCAAGTAAGTCCGCCCGAACCTGGCCACCGATGCATTCCATTATATATAACGAGATGGTGTCTGCTACCCAACTCAAGCAAGTGTCTTCCATATCCGGTGGCATCGTGACCCATATCTGCTGACACTCTACTGGTGCATGTCTCCCCTGGATCTCTGCCCCTCATGAGATGTGGATGGTCCATGTCGTATGCCTCACACTGATGTGACTGGGTGCGGCCGATGAAGTCCCCCATGAGGAAGACTTCACCTAAGGTGCTGTAATGTAGTATGTCATCCGAAAGTGCTATGTATGGTGAGTCTCTGTCTCGAATCGATCCTCCAAGGCCCTCCCCTGCGTATCGGGATCCACCTGGTGGAAAGTAGCATATCGCAATGTAAATCAAGCTACCTGGTGCTATCTCTATGCGGACCCACATGTAGCGTGCCTCCTCATCTCTCCCGATGATATGGATCCGGCTCTGTGTCTCCTGTCTAAATATGATGGCAACACCCCCCGACCCTCGTGCTGTTCTCTGTCTCATCGTGGTCCTGAATGCGGATTCCCAGTGAAAACCTGCGATGCGTGGCAGGCCTCTCTCTGGGCTCTCATGTGTCTCTGTAATGCAAACAAAGTCATGTGAGTCTAGGATCTCCTCAAGTCTGTCTGGTCATGTCCAGAGTGCCCCCGTTGCAATTCCACACTGCTCCTCTGAGTGGTGCCTCCTGGTGTAATGACGTCTCATAGGCCGCGTTGCCCACATATACATATACGTACACACACACACGTGTGCACACATAGCTCCTTTTTAGTTTTGGTTGAATTGCGCTGTTTTTATAAGAGGTATGTGACCATCTTTCGAATTTTCAAGCTTATAGGGAGAGTATATCATAATATCAAATTCCTTATTTGAAAAAAAAGAAAAATTGCAGTTTATTTGTCTTAGCTAAGTATGCACTGTTTTCCTATTACAGAGAAAGCGGCCAGTCTTGTGCAATAAAAGAGGTGCTGATTATTGCAGATAGTGAGAGATCCATGGAAAGTGCTAAACAGCTGAGACAGGTTAGCAACCTATGTCATCATTTAAGAATTTTTCTTTTCCTTGGAATTGAATCTACTAAGCACGCATAATGATTGGAGTTAATTTTCATGGATCAGGAGATTCTAATGCTTAGTCAGATGAAGCATCCAAACATTGTGCAGTATTATGGTTGCGAAATGGTAGGTTTTGTGCAGCATTCAAAATTTAAAAAATATACGACAAGGAAGGGATTGAATTATAATAGTTCTGTTTTCGAAAACTTTTCAGTTTGAAGATCGGCTCTTCATCTACCTTGAATTCATGTCGAATGGTTCCATACATAATATTATCAAGCAGTATGGCCCGCTATCAGAAAGTTGTATTCGTGCATATACACGGCAGATCCTCCTTGGCCTTTGCTACCTACATGGGAAGAATACTGTGCACAGGTAGTTATAGTTTGATTACTATAGGCATTAAGTATATTTAGGTTCTCAGGAACGTTCTTTGACTGTCATGCATGTTTACTTGATTTTAGGCCTAGAGATGTATTATATTCCATTCAATTGCATTCTCATGAACTCTCAGGTCTAGACAGATATGTTTTATATTTCATCAATAAACAGTCATATATAATACTCTACATTCATAGCAAAATTCTCAGGAATAACTATCTATGTTTCATATTTCATCAATAAGCTGTCATACATTATCTGATGGATAAAGGAATCAATGAGCAGAAACCTATTGGATACTTTTTAGTACTTAGTGTTAAGTATAGCAACTGTTGGACTTCGAACCTAAACAACTGTATGGATTCATTCTTCAATGATTGAAGCAGTGGAGCCATGGAACTGAAATTATTTTCCTTTTTTTTCCTTTTCTGTTGTTTTTGAATGGCTGACAGTGTACATTCCAGGGCAAGATTGGGAAGATCTGCACCAAAGTTTCACATGGAGGTTGTTATTTGAGAAATACATTCATTACAGTATTGTCTTTGATGGGGAATTCAAAAGATGCAAGTTGGGTCATGAACTTCTAAACAAATGTCAGCATGAGCTTAGAAAGAGTTTTCACCCATTTGCAGCTCAAAAAATGATGTCGTAGGAGACTATCTTTAGTCTTGACTGTTGACCACTGACCTCAAATAAGATATCAGATTTGACCTAAGCATGAGAAGCTAACTGTATCAGAAATGATGAATGTAATCATTACTTGGACAATGATCGAATACACCTTATCGTTCTTGCTCTTAGAACTTAGAAGTCTAGGTGAGAACACAATGTTTTTTAATGTTAGAATCCATTGAACTATCCCTAATATCCCTTTTCACAATTTCCTAGAGACCTTCACTTGACAAGAGTAGAACCCTTGACAATCGACCTTTTCAACGGCATTAATATTGGAAGAGGAGAGGGCATGGCTTGACAAACTGATATCTAGCGTAGCTTTGGCCTTAGATGGAGGTGATCGAAGAAAATCATGCCAATATAATGACTATTCTATCTTTGATCCCTTCATGAT